>JANBXA010000738.1:4070000-4222500 GCA_030556225.1 Cricetiscus sungorus | reverse complement strand
GAACTCTTCACCCAATGATGACCTGACCATGCCTGCCTGCTGATCAGTTAACTGGTAATCGCCTTTGCTTGCCTGTCGTCAGTGCAGCGAGCTGAGGCACTTGTCCGTTCGTCTTACCATCTAACCAAACAAAAGACAAAGAAATTGTCCTCCAACTCAGCTTTTCCCCCCTGTCTGGGTGAAAGTGGTTCTAGAACCTGCACTGAATAGTAGTAAAGCAATAAGGCCCGATTCATCCCACAGCACTGATCATCTTTCCATGCCCCACCCCAAGCGAACGGTAAGAAGGCCTCTCTTAAGAAGGGGAGACAGATGGCCCTAGCTACTCAGTGACAGAGGCAGTTACTGTGAGAGACTTGTAGGAATCTTTTTCTTCTCTTAGCGAAGTCAAAGCTCTCTCTGAATGTACGTGTGACAATGCATCATGCATGAACCTTCGGTCAGGGCTGTCATTGGTGAAGTGACTTCAAAAGTATTCAAAATTTGACATGCTGTTTGTTTAGTCACTACAGTGCCCTCAGAGGGCAGACATTGCAGCCTTTTTATATTGCCTGCCAAAATCTGAAGTATTAGAACAAAGTGTGCCATGAGAGAAAACTTAACAAGGAGTTTTGAAAAGTAATGCAAAGAACAAAACTGCAACACTATTTTTAAAGAGTTGAGTATCTGAGTTAAAATTTCCAAATCTTTATTTTATGCCACCTTAAAAATGATACGAGAACAAGGTACATGCATTATGTGTCACATTACTGGGCAAACTGTTCAAATATTTTTTTTAAACCTCCCTGTATAGAAAATACCATTAAGGATGTAAAAGCCATGCTTGCCTATTTGCTGTATACATGTAATGAAATTGTAGATAAAAGTGTAGTGCATTGAAACAAATGAACAAAAAGTAGATACTTTTACTATACAAGGGTGCTGGTGCAGAAAAAAATATATATATTTTTGGAAATGTAGCATTTTATACTTTCAAGTGTTATAAAAAAGAAAAAGAACAAAGAAACCCTTTATTTCATTAAATGATTTTTTCTGGTGGTTGTCAAGAAACAAAAGACCAAAAGAGCCTTTTTGTCTTTGTTTTTTATTTTTTAAGTATTGGAATAAGTCTAAAGAAAAAGAAAGTGCCTTATTTTCCTTCATGGTCATTTAGTCAAGTGTCCTGCAAGACCAGCTCCTCCCTCAGAGTAAGAGTTAGTGCGCATCCTCCATCGCCAGAAAGGAGACAGGAGGGGAACAGATGAGTTGATGGTCTAAATTACATGATTCGTGTCACGATATCTTGATGTCAATTTGCCAAATCTGATACTGTGAAAAAGATGTGATAGCTTTTCTAATGTCTGACTAGTAAATTTTAAAATGCCATTCTTTTACAAATCATAATGGAGTACTTTTGGTTATTACGGATTTCCGTGTTAGCCCAGAGGATTCTGAGGTTAGAAAAATTATGTGAGATCTGAACATCAGTTTACAGACAAAATTAAATTAGAGCTTTATTTTATTTAGAGAAGAGGGATTTATTGGAATTTTTTTCTTAGTAATTGGAGATAATTGTAATTTGCCTAACAAAACTTTTTCACAAAAACAAATCTTTGAAATTTTTTATTGTGAATAAAAGTGTTCGGTAGCCCTAATTTAATCAGACTTTATGTCATACCAGATACCTTGTGCCGTCCCTCTCTGCTGGCTTTAGTAACTGCTCCTAAACACTCCCCCCCAACCCCCACCCCCTTACCTCGAAAGGAATGCAGAAAGCTAACATCACAGTGCATAGAAACGCTCGCTCGGCTGCATTCCTTTTTATTTTCAGTTTCTCACAAAGTTTGAACGGTTTTGTAGTAAGCAGTTTGTATGCAAAGCCTGCATCTAAATAGTTGAGTTGATAAATCATTAACTGCTCAGTACCAGATGTGGCAAATGTCAAGTGATGGCTCATCAGCTCATGCCCTCTTCCATACCTCCATGCTTCACAGGCTTCACAGTCAAGGTCAGCAGGAAGCTCCTCGGGCACCTTCATGGTGGCCTCACGTTATTGTATCTCACTTGGAACCATTTTCAGTTCTTTTACTATGCAATAGACAGCCCTTGCTTTGTACTCAGCTAGCTTTGGTTTAATGTACCACTGCTTTGTTTTTCTGTTACACACTTGGTGATTTTGATTTATTTACAATATATGCTGTGCCATTTTGATTTTTGTTTTGTTTGGTTGGTTGAATAAATTTGCGACACTCAGAACACTTGAGGTGATAGTAAAGGAAAAAAAAAGAAACAACAAACAGTACCAGAATTTGGTCCAGTCTCATCTCAGCTGCGCTATACCTGGACATTTTAGATGTTTATCAAAGGTCTTTCATGGGGAAGAAAGGAAGTGTCAAACAATAGACGTGTGACGTTTATGAGTAATGCTGGCTCTGAACAAACCTTTGAAAACTTAGTTGACAATGTTTTGAGTCAGCTGAAAAAAGCATGACTTTTGGAATCTCTGAATGCCTTGGTTCTCAGTATTATCACTCTATTGAATTTTTTTCTTATTAAAGTATGTAGTTTTTAAGACTTTTTTCCTGACAGTATTATGTAATTTTTTTAGTGTGGGTAGATGGGAGTGTCGCTGGTATGTTTCCATACAGCTGACATGTATTTTTTGTCTATTCTTTATTATCTTAGTAGTTTCATGCTATGTATGTACCATAACCAACCTATTGCCTATGAGAAACATGTAAGATAATGTATTTACAGCCATTGTTACAAGTTTATAATGTATTTTTCTATCTTGTTTTATATGTATGTTATATAACATTCAAAAGAATTTTTTTCTTGATTGAGAAAAGGATACAAAATGCAAAACCCACAATTTTGATAACTGAAAATTGCCCGTTGTTTTGCAGTACTTTATTATATCGGGTGTCTTGTCTTTCTTGGGCTTTTAGTTAGCTGATGAATGAATACATTAGACACTTCTGGGTTTTAGTTGGGATTTTACATAGCTTGCATTTTAATTCTTTGGTTCTTTGCTGTTTCTATTAACCCATAGCATTATTTTAATAAATGTTATAATACCAACCTACTAACTCTGGACTATGTCTGTTTATTAACCTTTACGTGTTTAATGAAAATAAACAAAGATAAATAAAGTGTCGAGTTCCTGGACTAACCCTGCAGGACGTGACCACAGATAACATAATGTGACTTGTTTTCTGTGTTGTTTGTCAGCTGACAGTTGTGCACTCTACCACTGAAAGCTTTGGGTGTTCCGGGTTTTCCTGAGATGGAGGTGGGAACAAAGCAGCATCTGTTTGAGTCACTCTCCTAGTCATGCCGCTGGCCTTTCAGCATCTGCAGTACTAATTCCACACTATTTTTCCTGCTCCAGAATCAGCACTGTCTGCCGACAGTGTGGTCCAGAGATTTATTGTAATGACACACCTTGGGAAACCCGTTTGATTCGTGGTTGAACCATTGTCTTAATTTCTACCGACAGATCATTTTCAGTCACGTTGTAAAGTGAAGGGTCGGTTGATATTTTCCCTGTGTTCTTAGCCAGCTGCTGTCCATCCCCACCCACCCGACCCTTCAGGCTGTTGCAGACCTCTTCTCGGTGGCTTTCCTCGTACTCGCTTCCAGAGCAGCCCAGGCCATTACAGGAGAGGTGCAGCGGGGACGAGCACTGTAGTATGTAACGCTGTGTGTGGTTAGTTTTTAGCAGAGATAGGTTTAGGATTATTGCACTGCCCCGTGTGTCACTCGGGTATGCTCTGTGGAGAGGGACCTCTAAGTATAACTTAACACTCAACTCTGTTGTGTCGCAGATTCGTAATTGCCTTGTCTGTGAGAAAAAGTTGTTTTATATGATAAAAAAAAAAAGAACCTCTTAGGATGAATTATGCTTTTGTAAGTAATGGTTTATATAAATCATAACTTTGTAAAAGCATACTGTTAAAATATTTTGAGTATGTGTGAAGCTCAGAACAGTGAGACTGTTTAATAACGACTGGCCGTCACTTACCCTGTGCACACATGGGATACTGTCTGATAAGATAGAGGAGGGGCCCCGTAGAGCCATTGGATGTACGGGTTGCCATTGCCATACCAAGTGTGCGTGGTTCTTTGTAGAAACTCGAGGGTGCTTCAGGCTGCTGCACAGATTTCCATGGAAATGTGTCACAACAGTTGATGAATTTGTGTGCATGCAGTTAGCATTCTCTGAAGTCTGCATGCAGTGAGGGTACTTTACGTATGGCTATTTATGTCTTATTACCACTGACAATGTTCAAAGACTGATTCAAATGGACAGATAGCATTGCAAGTCACATTTTTATATGATTGCAAAATATTAAACAGACAAATTGCTGGGGTGGGAAAGTTGTAGAGTGGCTGTTAGTTGATGCTGTTTGATGAAATGGTTACATTTAGTAAAGCATACCAAGGGAAAATGCAAAAAATTATATTCACATCATTGTAGTGCAGCAACTTGGAGTTGTTGAAGCGTCTTGTCCATAAAAAAGTGGTGTTTGTGTGCACAGAGAGGTGATTGATGTAAGGGTCTGAGTGTGCGTGTGCGCGTGTGCGCGCACACAAGAAAACCATGACAGGTATAAATAAAACTTGGTATCAGTGGTATTACTTAATCAATGTTTCACCAGTGAATCCTGTACTTTGTTATTGTGTGTGTGTGTGTGTGTGTGTGTGTGTGTGTGTGTGTGTGTGTGCAGAATAGTTGTTCCCAAATCACATGTGAATGGAAAACTGCAAATAGCTGCATAAGGGACAGTAACCCTGCTTAGAAATTCCAAGAGCCTCGCTTTCTAGAGTTCTGGTTCTTAACAGACGGAAGTCAATAAAACACTATGTGCCCCTTGGCCGGTCTGCACATCCAAAACACCATCCTTCTTTGGAAATACTGGTACCGTTTTTAGGTAGTTTTCTAAATGTAAGAATCTCTCTGAAGAAGGCTAAGGATACAGCTGTTAGGAGGGTTGCTAGCTTAGCATGCATACCTAGCACCAGCAACCAAAAGCATTGCTTGTCAAATCTTGGTCTCATCTATTATGTGAAAAGGGTGTTTTTGAACAAACTGGACGAGCTGCTAAGAGTCTCCCAGTAGCTTGACACCATTACACGCTCCCTTTTGGCATCTACATTTTATAACTCTGTACTTTAAGGTAGCCAAGTTTACGTGTGTAATTACGTTCCTTTGCCTTCTACCTGCTTAAATCACTGGGAGGGTAGCGTTTTCATACGCCTCCAAAGGCAGCCAGCTGGCAGCTGTGGAACCAGGTATATGGACTGGCAGGCCGACGTTAGAAGTCTAAAGATTAGATTATTTTTTCCCCCAAATCTTCAAAGATCATACTCACAGTACTTGTGAGCCCAATGCTTTTCTTGTCTCAAAAGGCATGTTTGTTAACCCCACTGTCCCTCCTTAGGGTTCATAGAGTCACACACTGGCTGTTTGCGTTTTCTGCCCAGGTTCAGAAATGTGATTTGTATCTCTAGACATTTTCCTGCCTTCTCAAAAAATTTTAGGTCATGCCAAACAGACCTTAATGTCTTCCCCCTAAAAAACTTCAGATGGATGGGATCTGTGCGTTGGTTGAGAATCTCACTACTGGGAAATGCCTGCCCTGCCACTCTGACATCCTGGATTTGACCCCTGAAACCCATGGTAGAAGGAGAGAACCAGAATCTCTCTTCTAACCTCAACATGTGTGCACAGCTCACACACACACAAACACAATAAAGTATTTAAAAACCGTTCATCCATGCAGTGTTTATGTCTTACAACGAAGAGCATACTGTCTGGGTGGCATTTGGGGAAATCTGTAATTACTACTGCTTATTTTAAATGTCCGCTAGTCTGGTTACAAAACTGTATAGACTGGTTTCATCTAAGTGTATCAGCATCTCTTGGGGTGAAAACGTATCACTCCGTTTTATGCCCTGTGCTTAGTGGTCACTTAATTGGATACTGATGAAAAAGTTGTTGGTTGAACTGAACGGGAACTGAGTCAGGAAAGCACCTACACGTTGTCTTGCAGTACTGAATTAGTTCGAGGTCATTCATGTCAAACCTAGGTAAAGGGGGATGATAATGACCTCAGCACCTTGGCTATGTTTGAAACATGTTTGAAAAGTTAGAATTGTTAAGTAATGCACCCTATAAAACTGAAGATAGGTTAGTGGAAAGAGTATAAACACTTTGCAAGCAGACCTCCAAAAATTAAAACAACTTTCAGGATTTCAGGTGGAAAATGTAAAACAGGAAATCAGTGGGTGACGTGTGACATAAAAGATCTGAAGCTAAGGTTTAATTTGGCCTCTCTGGCTGATACATAACTCAGCAGGTCAAGGCACTCACCACCCAGCCTTAAACCCAGATGGTAGAAGAATACTGGACACCCCACCCCCCAAGCTGTCCTTTGATCTCTGTGCACGCACATGCACACACGTTAGTATCATTTAAAACACACACAACTAGATCAGCAAGTAGAAGTCTGATCATGGAATTAGTAGTCAGTCAGCTCTTAGAGTTTGGTTGCTATCAGGAAATTCAATTTCAAAAAGGGAAAAAACAAAATACTAAGAAACTATCTAGTAGTGGCCTGCCATCAGTAAGGCCTAATGGTTTAAAGTGAGAGCTACTCCCACTCAGCATTGCATGGGAAGGAGGGAATGAGGTTTTCCTTTAGGTTTTGCTTCCTGTTCTCCAAAGGGGCATGCCGTTTATACTCCGAGTCACTGGTGGATACATCTCCACTCATCAATGAGTATTCCGTGCATCAAGAGCGGATTCAAGACCTGTTTGTTTATGTTGAAGCTTCCATCAGGAGATACCAGCCCCACCCCTGCACTCACAAAGCTTGTGTCCACACTTTGTCCAAACTGAGTAGGGCACAATTTACACATAACTCCGGTTACAGCTAAAACACGACACGCCAGTCAGATGGAGCCACAGCCTGAAGCTCCAGCTTAGGTGACCCAACAGTCATTTATAGAAATGATTGGAAGGACACTAATGAGAAATTGTGGAAATCATGACTGATGGGGAGTGGTAATAGCAAGGCTCAGAAGTTCATTCCTGAGCATGCGGCTGGCCATTTGGGCTCCATGCACTCACTTGGTTCAGGGGCGACCATGCATACAGCAGGAAAGAAACCGTCTCTGAGAGGATCTTCCTACCTGGGCAGCTGGAGGGAGGCAGAGAGGAGGTGAAGCTGCTGTTGTTGAGATATTTTACTTACCAACTCCCACATTCCTGAATCGCACATAGCATACTCACACAGACAAATGTCAGAAGTGTATGTCTCTTTGAGTAGATTAGGAAGTCCGCCAGAAACCAAAAGTCTGCCAATGCATTGTGGAAATGGTCCAGATGATGACTTGCTGAAGTTCTGCTCTTTCATTTTAATAACCAGGGGTAGATGACCTAGGCTAAATTATGATGAGGATATCAGAAGTCAGTTGTGTAGTCATACTGGGAATTTGTTTGCATGACATGATTAAGAAATATTGGGGGAGCCAGGTAGTGGTGATGGTGGTGCACATCTTTAATCCTAGCACTCAGGAGGCAGAGGCAGATCTCTCTAAGTTAAAGGCCAGCCTCAAACAAAGTGAGTTCCATGACAGCCATTATGTATATGAAAAGTGTCTCAGTGGTAGAGTGCTTTCTGCTCTTGCAGAGGGCACAAGTTCAGTTCCCCGTGTCTGAGTCGGGTGGCTCACTACTGCCTGTGGTACCTGCCCTTATATACAACAAACAAGAATAAAATTAAAATATGGGAGGGAGTAGAGAGATGTCTCAGAGGTTAAGAGTCTTTACTCAGAACATAAACTCAACCTCACACAAAGAAAAATAGTAAATATATCTTTTTAAAAAAGTATTGTTGGGCCGGGTGGTGGTGGTACACACCTTTAATCCCAGCACTTGGGAGGCAGAGGCAGGTGGATCTCTGTGAGTTCGAGGCCAGCCTGTTCTACAGAGTCAGTTTCAGAAGAAACCCTGTCTCAAAAAAAAAAAAAAAACCAAACAGGGAAAGAAAAGTATTGTTGAGGGGCGCCTGGCCATGCCATAAAATTCAGGAATGGATGAAATCAAACTTGATCCTGAAGCCACCCAGGAACCTCAAAAAAATGAATGCTCCAAACTAAGTGGATATTCTGTAGCTGGGTCTGATAAGGAAAAGGGGGTTGAGAGGTTAAAGAAATTGCTTCCAGCCATTGAATGAAAGTGTTTTAACTGAGGGCCAGCAGAAGTCTGCTAACCTAGCTGCGTTCTAGTTAGGACCAGTTCAACAAAGTCTTACACCACATGGATATTAACAGCACAACTGCATCCAGAGAAATAAAAGAAGCAGAGAATGGAAGGTCACATGATAAGGGGGTACCCGATGAATTTACAAAGGATGAGTGACAGCATGTCAAAATAAATTACAAAAGGGAATTACGAATATTGTCACCCTGGAAACATCACCTTTTTTAAAAAGTACACAAAATTGAAAGGACAAATCTATAATTGGAGGTGAGATGCATAAATTATGTGTCAAACTACAATTGTTGCTCAATAGAAACATTTTCAGAAGAAAAGTTTGAAGGAAAAACATGAAATTACTTCATATTACAAAGTGCACAAAAGAAACAGGGAAGTAAGAATACTAACGGAGAAAGTAGGAATGAGAAAAGTCTCCGAGTTAGTGTGGACAGATTTGCCGTGAAGAAAGGATGGTGTAAGTACTAGCAAAAGAGGATGAAGAGAAAGTAGAGACGGATTTAGGAGAAGCACTGGAACAGTTCTCAGTCCTGAAGAAATAATCACTAGGACAGACCTGTAAAACCAGTGAAGAAACTCCCTCACAGATGTAAAGTTCGTCTGTTATCCATACAGAAGGAAGGGCCTGGGAGTGCCCAGAAAAAAAGAAGATCTTAGGGGAATGGGGAGATTGGCCTCTGGGGACATGAGCAGTGGGAGAGAGGAACAGAAAGACAGGGAGAGACAGAGGAGGATGCACGGTGTGCAGGGCCCCTTTAAAAGGTGACACACTGAGTAGGCACAGGTGGTGCTCTTAGTGGCAACAGCTGAAGGCATATCTTGTCAGAATTCCAAAGGCAGGCCAGCACAATGCCCAAATATTAACACCAGGGACTCGACTGAGGAAATCACTCGCTCTGATTGAAGGAGGAGGACCCAGTCGCGGGGGAGGCGCTACCCCTGGGCAGGTGGTCCTGGGTATTATGTGAAAGGAGGCTGAGCAAGCCACGGGGAACAAGCCAGTAGTCGTGTTCCTGCAAGGCTTCTGGCCCTGTCTTCAGTTTTACTGCTTGAGTTTCTACACTGATGTCGCCCAATGGTAGACTGTGACATGGGAATGTAAGTTCCTCCCGCAAGGACAGTGTTTCACCGCGCAATAGAGAGCAAACTGGGACAATGATCTTCTCAGTCACTTGCCCCCAGGGTCAGGGGATGAATGGGCATCTGAACCTGATAAGACTGCGCCATCCACGGGCCCCAGACGCCAAGTTGTACGCAGTGCTGCAGCAAGGGCCGTGGCCTGCATTCGGAAGGCAGGTGGTGGCATCTCGCACCTTCTCTCCTGCCCCTAAGTGCATCTGTAGGAGCACAGGAGCGGGCTCTCCTCAGTGGACTGGGGACTTCCGTTCCCACCCCTTTCCTGATGAAATGGAAATGCTGAGATCTCAGCAACCACAGATCACAGAGCCTAGGGCCCTGGGCCCCTGGAAATCCACCAGGAGGACAGCTACCCGCCCGCCTGGAACACTGACACCCAGGTGTTCAAGCCGGTATGTGAGTAGTGTGTGTTCATGTGGGTGTGTGTACATGTGTGTGTACCTGTGTGTAGCGGCCAGAAACTAATGACACTGCATTATGTTATGAGTCTGTCCCTGAAACCTAGGCTGGCTCCCTGATTCAGACCCTAAGGATATTCCTGTCCGACTCCAGGCCTTGTAATTAAAGACTCGTGCAGCCACGCCTGGCTTGTTAACGTGGCGCTCCCATCCAGGTACAGGTGCTCGTACTTTCTAGGTAAAACTGAACAACCTCCCTGGACCCTGAACGTCCCTGTCTCTGGTATAATGGCTAGTCGTGTCCTGAAAACGTGCACGGTGTTCTTGACCAAATGCAACTTCCGAGGAAAGGGACCCTTTCAGCTTGCCCTCTGTTGAAAGAAGTCAGGACAGGAACTTAAGCAGGATCTGGAAACAGAGACCATGGAGGAATGCCACCCGGTCTCGTGCTTAGCCGACTTCCTTACACAGCCCCACACCCAAGGAACGGTGTCACCCACGGTGGGCTACTCCCTCTGTAGTCAATTGCCAACCAAGACAGCCTCAACAGGCACACCATAGGCTCATTTTCTCAAATAACTCTAGGTCATGTCGAATGGACAGTTAAAGCTAACTAGGACACACAGTTTGCTCAAGAGTGGGCGGATATGTAAGAGGTGCCTTCCTATCTTCTGGTTGTTGACACAAATGATTAGAGTTGTTGACTTTTTTGTCTTTTGTTCTGGAGAAGGGCTGGGAGCCTCTTGGGGCTGTGAGGATGACAGGAAGCTTGACACTTTCTTGTTTTGCTCTCTCTGACTCTGACACTCTTGCTTCCCTTATGCTAAGACCCCGGTTATGACACTGAGTCCATTGAATGCTGTTGAATAATCTCCTAACTCAAAGGACCGAAAGTAACCCGTCCGCAAAGACCGTTTGGTCCTTGTAAGGTGGCGTTCGGGAGTCCCTGGGTGAGGGTGCTGGCATTTCTGAGTGGTGACATTATTCTGCCTCCCATGGTGAAACAAAGGGGAAGGGAACAAGGAGGTGGTTAAAAAAAACAAAACAAAACTGGCATTTGCACATTGCGTGTTTGCACAAAGGCAATTTTAAAAGAGAAACTTTAAATAAAACCGTAGGAGTCGAAGGAGAAATGTAAACACCTGTATCTGAGGAAGACAATAAGCCAGTGACACAGGGAAGCAAGGACACATTTTACAACTCTATTTGCTGTCTTATGGGTCAAATCTCAGTCCCTTTGATATCACAGGAAATGTGTCATTATCAAAAAGTAAAAAGAAAGGAAGGAAGGAAAAGGAAGGCGGTGAACACGTGGATGGGGATTTATTTCCCGGCCAGATGTACTGACACTATTGAATGTTACCTCCATGGAGCAGGACCCGAGACTCGCTCTTTCCCTGCTGGAGGTTTAGACTCTTTCTTCCGTTTTGAACTAATTTCCAAGGTCTGTCTGACCTCTAGGCCGGACTTCTGTGTATTGACGGGCAAAGAGCTTTGTCCAAACCAGATGTCCTTTAGAGGTGACACCAGGAGGGCCCAGCACCTCTCACAGTTCCGTGACTCCTTGGAGAAGAAGACGCTACAATCAGCCTTGGGGACCTAGGTTTATACTCTTTTCTTGATAGTCATACTTTCAGGAGCCGGAAGCAAGATTAGAGTAGAATTTTTTTGAATTCATAAACAGTTTTAAGAATGATGCGTGGTGGTGCACGCCTTTAATCCCAGCACTCGGGAGGCAGAGGCAGGTGGATCTCTGTGAGTTCAAGGCCAGCCTGGTCTACAAGAGCCAGTGCCACGACAGCCAGAGCTTCAGAGAGAAACCCTGTCTCAAAAAACAAACAACAAAAACCTTCGTACTTTCTTTCTTTTCACGCTTGAGGAGAAAGGGTTCTCATGGAGGCGCGTGTGAGCCCCTAGAGTGCCAGCCTTGCGGATGCCTCCAGGACATTCTTGCCATGGTGCTCCAGCCATCGATAGTGTTAACACTCGGGAAGGGTGCCCTGTTGATGCCCAGCTCTTACGCTCTGTGCACGCACACAGCAGGCAACTGAGCATGGTCCAGCCCACATCTGCAGCCTCCCTGCTGAGGTTTGGCCAGTGGCACAAGTCGGGCGCCTGCATCCACACATTCATCTTTTATTCCTAATTATACGTCGAGCTTTCTTTGTGGTTTGCTGGAAACTGTCTCTTGATTTCCTTACAGCAGCCCTGGATCTTTGATGAACCTGAGTGTCTGAGTCTCTTTCCAGCTTGTCTCATCCTTAAGTGTGTGTGCGCGCGTGTATACATCCATAGTCCTAAGTGTGTGCGTGCAGGGATGAGGGACACAATACACATCCACTTTACCATTTTCCTCCCATGACAAATGCCGTGCTAGTCGTATCTAGTTAATGAAAACATCCCCAACTTTGAAGTAACTTTCGTTACAAGAATATCACATCACCAAAGTAACCCCTGGACTGTTACAACTGATAGGCCTGAGACCTACCAGAATAGTCTGCTGTTGGGAAATATGTGGAAAGGGGTGGCTCGAAATTAAGGATGTTTTTGGAATAGAAACTTTCCAGTTACAGAAAGCCATGGGATTGACGTGAGCCATTCACTGTGGACGTGGCATTTTACGCGTGTCCTATGTCTGCTTAGGATTGGCTTTGAAGAGCATGCAGAATGTATGTCCCCACCGTTTTCTCCTTTTCTTTAATAGTCCTAATAGAGGAGGTCATGTAAGCCAGGCCTGCTAGCATAGGCCTGGAATCCCAGGATTGCAAATGCAAGGCCAGCCTGGCCTGCAGGGTGAGTTCAAAGGCAGCCTGGGAAGCAGTGAGGCCTATTTCAAAACTGAAAGTTAAAGGGGAAGGCAGATGGTGGTGGCTAGGGTTTTAGGCCGGTGGCAGGGGCTTGCCTAGCAAGCCCAAGGTCTTAGGTTCAGTCCCCAGAACCACACACAGCACTTAACATACGCGTCCGTGATGTCACTAACAAGACTGGCTTTTTTTTTTTTTAATTTCTAAAAATTTATATATATATTTTAAAATCTTTTAAATGTGGATTGTGTGTGTTGTATCTATGTGTGGGTTTGTGTAGTAAGTGTAGGTACCCTGGGAGCCCACAGGAGGGCACTAGATCCCCTGGCCCTCGATGGTAGGTGGTTGGGAGCTACCTCACATGGGTGCTGGGAACTAAACTCAGGTCGTCTACAGGAGTAGTGCAGCCCCCACCCCCACCCCACGTCCACCACGTTCTCTTGATTAGTCTTATTACAAATTGGGAAGGAGTAAAAAAAGTACTACCTTATTTTTATGACGAGTAAATTAGAAAAATGGGATGGGTAAAAGGCTGAGAAGATCCTTTTTAAAAAAGAAATTACTAAACCAAATATCACTGGGACTTAAGCTAGGCTGGAACATACGCGAGCCCCCCCTCCCCCCGCATGTAAATGTAAGAAATAGTTCCTTTTTTTTTTTTTAATTGAATGATTCAGCATGCTGAGGAGCTAAACTTTCAGTGACAAAGAGAAGAAAAGGAATTTTGCTTTTCCTGAAAGATACTTTGTAAGTTATGCACATAGCGTGTGTGCAGAGGATAAATAGAAATTATTATTATTTTAAGATTTATTTATTGTGTATATAGTATTCTGTCTGCATGTGTCCCTGGAGGCCAGCAGAGGGCACTAGATCTCATTACAGATGGTTGTGAGCCACCATGTGGTTGCTGGGAATTGAATCCAGGACCTCTGGAAGAGCAGTCAGTGCTCTTAACCTCTGAGGCATCTCTCCAGCTTAAAAAAAGGAAATTATTAATAGCACGACTTTTCATGTTCTTGCCAAACCTTCAGTGTGCACCTTGTTGTAGAGAGAGATGTCTTTTGCTGTCCTAGTTGCCAAGTGTGTGGCTGGATGGTTTATACCTTACATTTACATCTGTCTATCACTGGAAGGACGGAGGGACACACCAATCGGTTAGATACTAAGAACTGGAAGATGAGGGAGGGGCTCTTGGAATTCTCAGCGGGATGCAGGGTTTGCCTGGGGATTCTTGGGTCCCTACCTCTGCCAACCGGCTGCCATTGTTTCCCTAACTTTAGTGTTTGTTCTGTTTTGAAAATCCCTTCTTGTAACACGGGATTTCCATAACACAAAGGAGAAGTCATGACGTAACAGACTCAACCTCAGAATAAAGAGAAGCCCTTTACGTGGAGTTTGTGGGGAGCAGATGAAGTCTTGAGTGAATTATGTTAGTGACACGTAAGGACCCCGACGCGTGAGCATCATGAGGATGGCTAGGCCTTCTCCATGCCAGACTGAAGGGGAGGGCGGTGAGAACGTATGAAACAGGCCTCCTCCTCTAGGATGTGCAGCCAGAGGCTGCTCCGCCACGGAGACCCCCTACTAAGATTAGCACACTTGCCTCTGTCCGTCTGTACAGTTTCCAGGCTGTGGGTCCTTCCAGTCCCAGCCCTTCTTCTGCATACGAGCCTGTCCTTTCTTCATGCCACCCCTGTTCGGTCAACCACAGAGTCATGCATATCTCAGCTACACTTCATGAAACACCACTGTGCCGTCTGTCTGACTGTCTGTCTGTCTGTCATCTTTGTCCTGATTTTCCTTGGAACTAGAGGAAAACCTCATCTTGAGCTGATGACTTCTTCAGAGAAACGGTGATGAGTGTTTGAAAAGGGAGCAGTTGCTATCTATAAGGATGGGGTTTGAAACATTGGCATTCTACAGAAAGGTCATGAGTTCCTGGACGGGGCGTGGCACCCCAACTTCCTGTTCTGTAGAATGGGTACCCTTAGTCCAGGAGGACAACTGGTCCCATCTTCTGTCTGCTACCCAGAGCACTGGAGCTGGCTTCTCCCGAAGATGCCTGTTCCCGAGGCTCAGCCTCTCCCTCTTTCCCACAGCCCCCGCCCCTTCTTCATTCACATAAACACACACACTCCATAAAAGGAAAGAGCTGTAATATCTCTTGTTCAGGCAAGTGTCTTTTATTGTAACCAGAACCTACAAACTGAACTAGTTTATGTTTTTATTATTATTATTATTCTACTTAAAATGAGCTCAAAATAACATATTTGATTAGTAGCTTTCATGTCTTTGGACACCTGACTCTGTGTGTGTGTGTGTGTGTGTGTGTGTAAACGCGTTTGTATGAGAGATGCAGTCATTTACAGGGGGAAGGCTTCCTCACTGATGTGCTCCAGAGGACAGGCAGATCTATCGGTGTCTTCCTATGGAACAGGTCTGTGCTTCCTTCCGGGAACGGCAGGCTGTTCACTCACAACAGCTTTCTTGTTGGTTCCGTTCTTTCTGATCTCATGGATTCGTTTTTTGCTGTGGGTGAGAACCTACAGAGACCGCAGAGACTGGGGAATCCATCTCTACTTCGAAAGTCCTCACTCCCTTGCTTCTCCTGTTTGACCCTTGTTCTAGTCGCTCTGAAGGAACGCCCCGACCAAAAGTGACGTGGGTGTCTAATCTATGTTCCTATCGATGAGATAAAAACACTGTGATCAACACTTATCAAAGACAATCGTTTGATTTGAGTTACGGTTTCAGGGACCCAGAACCCGTGAGGGCAGAGGGGAGGGGCATCTGAGAGCTCACATCTTGACCCACAACTACAGGGCAAAGAGAGCCAACTGGCAATCCCATAAGTCTTTAAAATTTCAGAGCCTGCCCCAGTGACACAACTCCTCCATCGAGGCCAATCCCCAACACTAAGTGAGGGTCGCGTATGCAAACATATAATTGTATGAGGGGCTGTTCTCATTCAAACCATTGTAAGGAACCAAGGGTTTATTTAGCTTACATTTCCACCTCATATATGTCATGGCAGAAGCCATGGAGGAAGGCTGCTTCCTGGCTTGTCCTGTGCTCATGCTCAGCTTGCTCTCATGCATACACCAGGTCCACCTGCGTAGAGAAGGCCCCTCCCACTGTCCGCTGAGCCCTCCCACATCAACTATCGGTCAAGACAGCTCATAGACACGGCCATAGGCTGATCTGATCTTGGGAATTCCTCAGTTGAGGCTTCCTCAGATGACTCTGGGCTGTGTCAAGTTGAAAGCTGAAGCAAACTAGGACAGCCTCACAAATGACACGGAAACGAGAGTCCGGATTTTTCCCTAATCTCATAGGCAGAAACCAAAGTTCAGAGGTTGAATAGCCTGGGATTCTCGCCGTGCTAGACAGTGAGCCCCAGGCTCTAAGGCACCCTCTGTGGACAGGAGAGGTTAAGAAGAGCCAGGACACTGGAAATTATCTTCAGAAATGGTTCTAGCCATGTGGGAGATGGGTATTACAGAGATAAGAATGGGGCATGGTGGGAAATAGCTGTGTGATGGAGCTATTTGGCTTTTATTAAATTATATTCTCCCTGGCCTGGTCAGCGAGTTCTGGAATACTGTATCTGCCTCTTGTGGCCTGGCCCAGGAAGGCCCACGTGTTTGCTGTAGTTAGAGATTGAATGATGAAGCTGCAGTTGAACTAAGGATACTGAAATCTCATAAAAATCTCCCGATGGTTCCGGCCTTCTGCACTCTGGTGAAGTTGCCAGGGTCTGAAGAATTTGTGTCTCTTCACTCTGGTACCCTATGTGGAGGGCTTCCTGCAGGGCCCAGCCTCTACTCCTCAGAGCTTCCTCACCAGCAAGTGCTTTCGCCTGGACCGTTCTGGAGCCCACGGGCCCCCTCACATCTTTAGCCATCTGGTTGGGCAGCCCTGGCACTCACTGATCATGTGATTAACGCAGCATCCGTGTTTCAGTGCATGATCTGGTTCCCAGGCTATGAAGGAATAGAGGGTGAGGGGCCTCTGGTGGAGCAAGGTCTCAGAGTGGGTGTAGTCGCCGTACATCGGAGAGAATGGGATCAAGTCTTAGGAAACATCCCCGTCAATAAGGAGGGGGAGTAGGCGCGACCAGTGATTCCAGCCGCAGAGCTGGTACGGTCTGGTCAGCGAATTCAATGATGGTATCAGCCTTAGAGCCACGGACATTTTCAGATCCGTTAATCAGGTCTGCAGGCCAAGGAGCTGGGAGCTCTTCCCTGCCTCCAACAGCCCAGTGCACCCTGCTGGAGAATGTGCCTCCAGCATCTCCAGAGAAGTTGAGCATCTCTTAGTCTCCTTCACTAGTCTAAATGATGTTTCCTACCAACAGTCTGCTGGCACCCAAGAGTTCAAACTCACGAGAAACTCCACTAGCCGAGCCTCACCTGGGACCTGCAAGATGTGTCCTTGGTGATGGGACGGACCACTGTTCACACCAGCCCAGATCCCCAGTACGTTCCTGTTATCTACGAGCCTCTGAAAATATGGCTTGCTCGAGAAGACATTAGAGCTGAATTATCATTTATGTTTGTCATAGGGGTTGAACGTGTGTAATGAGATTCCAGAGTAATGTTTTGTGCAGAGCACTTAGGAGAGCCAGGATGAAATTGGCTCCGAATTCTGATGGTGCGTTTTAATTAAAGATGGTTCCTAATCAAGGGTGGAGCAGAGGCTGCTTAGAGCATGTCACCGGTGCAGAGATGGGCGGGCAGCCTCTGCCGAACTCCTGCTGCCGAGAGGGAGAGCAGAGGCGAGGAGCGAGTTCTGGGAACGGGAGACGGGGACGCTCAGCCAGGGGCTGGGGAGCCGCTGCCATCTTGGACCGTGTGCTTGCAGGCTGTGCTGGCCTCTTGTGGGTCTATGCTCTGTACGCATCACACTGACGGCAGTGGCTCTGCCCACAAGTCCTCGTGAATGCCCCCTGGAACTCCCCAGCTAGTGCGTGCAGCCCCGTGTCTCCACGGCTAACTGAGAGGTGCCTTGCATGTTTGAAGGGTGCACACGAGCCCTTTGAATGAGGCTGGATGACTGGATGAGGAAGGGAGCCTCTGTTCGCCCCTCCCTGATGAGCAGTCAGTCCCACAGAGTGAGAAATTACAGTTCTGTCTACCGAGCTTTAACCTCCGAATCCCAGAGGGCGTGGTACCTTCTGAGGCTCAAGGAAACCTATACTGGGTCTTTGTCCCATGTCACAGTTATCTTCCCTCACTGCAGGGAGGCCTAGCCCAGCTTGTACCCCAGATGAGATGCTGGGAAGAGGCTGCTGGACAGGCAGGCACAGAGGCGTGGTCTGCAGTGACCTTCCAGGCCTTTGAGGCTCGTGGGCCATATTCTGGCAGCTCTGTGGCCGTGTTAGCATTTCAGCAGGAGCCAGAACACCGCCCGTGCTCTTTCCTCTGGGCCCCACTGGCGGTTTGTTCTTGCAGGGTCTTGGCTTATCAAGAGGGTGACCTGGGCTCCCAGCACGCCCCGCAGAGTTACTCAGAGCAAGCACATCAAGGAGGAATTGAGTTGGTATTTGGCGAGTGACCCTGTCTCTGGGAAGAATTGATGCATCAATGCCAGGCAAGGCAGGCAGTGCGCCACTGACACCGGGAGCTTGCTACCATTGCGTTAGTGCCGTGGCTGTGGGGCCAGGTTAAAGCTTAGGGAACTAATTGAGTAAAACAGAGAAACGGGCATCGTTTCAGAGTTTGCAGCCCTAGCTGGATCTAGCAGGGCTCACTGACGCATGTGTTCGGAGGAAATGAATGGCGAGGCTTCCCATGCCCGTTTAGAAGACATAGCATCCTGTTTATTTGCTTTTAGAGTTATTGTACCTGCCTGCAGGTCTGTCTCCGTACCACAGAGACCAGAAGAGGGTGCTGGGTTTATTGGAAGTGGAGTTACAGACTCCATGGGTTGCTAGGAACCGAACCCAGATGGGTCAGTGCCCTTAATTGCTAGGCTGTCTCTCTCACCTCCAAAGTAAGGTTCTAGATAGTCTGTGTGATTGGCCGAGATTGTCTCTCAGATCAAAATATGTCCTGTTTAGTTTAGAAACGGGATTTTGGTCTAGCAGAGGATAAGGAAGTCATGGGGTTTTATTTGTGTGCCCTTCAGCCTCTCCTTTGTTGGGATCAGAGTCGTTTTACCGCAGGATGACTTACTGCTCACGCAACAGCTCTGTGGGTGGAGCTTGAGTGGGCAGAGATGCTGGCTCCTATTCCGGGTCCCAGCAGTGCAGGGCTTGCTGCAGGGAGCAAAGGAACTCCTCCTTTCTCTGCCTCCAGGTCCTTTTCCACGCTGTCAGCTGTCAGCAGCACTGGCTTTCCAGCTTTTGACGTTCTGTCCTCTTTGTTCTGAGAGGCATACTTCCTTTTTCCTTAAAATGCAAATTCCCCCTGGGGCTGGTTGCACATGAGCCCTTAATCGCTAGATTCTTCGTGTAAGTTCTGGTTCTTTCCCTCCCGACAAGGGGAGCTCCAGGAGGGGCTGGGGGAGGAGAAGCGTTGCAGAAATGGACACCCATGGACCCCGGCTTCATCAACCTTCCACACTGAGTGGTTGTTGTAATTTTCTCTCTGAAGCCTTTAATCTTACGTTCTAATGTGTTCATATAAACCACATTTTCTCCCCTCACTTGCATTGTTTTAATATAAAAAGCCAAATAGTTTTTCTACTTTTCATGCATGATAGTCATTAAGAATATTTAGCTGTGTTAGTTAATAACAGTCTGTCATCCAGAAAACTAGTTTGCATTTCATTTGGGGGAGAAAATGTTAATAATTAAATATAATCAATAATGGAATTATCATTCCAACATCTACCTCAACCTGAGAAAGATGTTGTCACTTTGCACTTGGTGCAGATGTTTGTTCCATTAACAGCCCTCAGTGTAACAAGCTTGATCATCTTTATAGGGTCCTCCTGCATCCCATGTCCTCCCCTTCATTATTGCTTCGCTCACATAAATGCTTCCACAGTTAGGGACGATGAGGCAGGAGGCTGAGGGGATGCTTCTGACTTGATCACAGCCTTGTGACGGCTCTCCAGGAACACACACACACACACACACACACACACACACACACACATACACACACACACTCATACACACTCTCACACTCACACTCACACATTCATAACACTTTCACACACACTCATACACTCACACACTCACACACACTCATACACACTCTCACACACACACACTCACACACTCACACACATGCACACACTCATACACACACACACACACACACACACACACACACACACACACACACACGGTTAAAGGGCGCAAGCATTTTAGCACATACTAAAATCCTTTTAAAAAAAAAAAAAGAACAAAACCAAAAACCAAAATCCAAAAATCTCTGAGTTCCTTATGCCATTCCAGAACTTTAAATGCAAACTGAGGTAGACACTAAGGTGTGTGTGTGTGTGTGTGTGTGTGCACACACAGGTCTGTTTTGTTGTTGATGTTGCTATCCATTTTCTGTTGCTGTCTCTAAATATATCATGTTGGACACTTTGAAGTTTATCTGGCTTGTGGTTCTGGATGCTGAAGTCACAGATTGAGTCTCTCTCTCTCTCTCTCTCTCTCTCTCTCTCTCTCTCTCTCTCTCTCTCTCTCTCTCTCTCTCTCTCTCTCTCTCTCTCTCTCTCTCTCTCGCATGGGCCTCCTGCTGCGTCATAAAAGAGTGAGAGGCTTTAGGGCAATAAAATGCGAGGGGCCAGACACAGGACTGTCTGGTCACGTGACTGTCTGCTCTAAGCAGAGCAAGCCCAGCCTCTCACAACCCCACCAGCTCTAAGGGCCCCATTCCCAGTAGCAACACAACGGCAACCACATTTTCTCGTGGTTGTTGGAAGGCACAGGGCACTGAGCGCCGCCTGGATGGAACAGCCTGTGTTAATTTCCGTCCCCCTCGTTTGGCCTCATTCCCTCCCACCCCACCCCTTGAAGTGTATCTTATGGCATTTCTTTCAGTAATGATATTTGTGTTCCATAACCCTTATCTATAGATGTCTGAAAGTGTCTTAATTTCACCCGCAATCCTGAATAGTAATTCAAATGGTCTTGAGTTCACGCCTGTCTTTCCCTAGTTTATGAAGGCATGAATATGCTGTCCTCGAGAGACGTAAATTCAGTTTGTTTAGTTGGCTGAATACTGTTTTGCTTCGTCAGCGGGGTTCCCTGGTAACTCCCGTGTGATGGAGAAGCCTCCAACATGCTCTTCTCATCCTTTTGGGGCTGTTTCATGTCTGTGTGAGTGGACGTATTTCACTCGTCCTGCAGAATAGAGGCGTGGCTTCCAGTATCGCCTGGCTTCCTAAGAGCTGTGTGGCTTCGACCTTAGTGACTCCTCCTTTCATGGTGTTTGGGGAGGGATGGAGCGAGGAGGGTATGTGGCCACTCTCATTGTGACCTTGATTGACAGGTCCATGTTCTATGGGCTTCCAGGCTTTCCCTGTGCTACGGTGCTGGAGACCTGTGAAGGAAGGAGACTGCTTAGCCCCTCAGAGGCAATGAACGCCACACACCCAGGCTGAGTATGGGGCTGCTGTGGCATAGAATGCCGGTTCTCATTTGCTTACTGTGCGCAGCTCTGGCTGAGCACTGCATTAGTAGATGCAGAATTTATCACCTCTCCTTTGGGGTACCTAGAAGAAAATAACAAAGCAATTTCAATGAGTGCCTACCTTGCTTACACAATGGATTGATAACGTAGAGAATGCTTCCTTCTCTTACAATGCACACTCTTCTCTAAGCTGTATCAAAGGCATCGCACAGTTCATGGCTCTTTATCCTCTGCGACTTGGAGTGTGTTAGGATGTGTTTCTTAGGAATAATCATACTCTCTTACAAAACCACTATATAATTATCAAAATCCAGGAATTGAATGAGTACAGATAACCTCATCTAAGCCATGGTACATTTTCATTTTCAAGTTATCCTAAGATTGACTTTTAGCGTTTTCTCTTTCTAGACAATAAATAAATAAATCGAATCCAGTTTACATGCTCCAAGTATAAGGTAGCAGAAGAATAATACAACATTCTCATTGTTAGATTTCATTGATGGGTTCTTACTTGAATGCTCAACTTCTAATTTTTTTTTTTCTCTAACTGACATCACTGATTCCTGTTTCTCTTCAATTTCTGCTCCAATGACTTGGGTAGTTTTCTTAGGAAAGATTGACAGGTTCAAGCCCATCTAACTTGCACCATGCGTCTCCAGCCAATGACCACCTCCTTGAAACCACCATTACCCTTCAATCAATGGTGGGGGATGTCCTTCTGTATATATGTTTCTCCTATAGGTTGATGAATAAAACACTGCTTAGTCAATAGAGACAGGATGGCAGGTGGGGCTAAGAGATGAAGAGAATTCTAGGGCAGGTGGGCAGAGGGAGACCACGAGGCAAACCATGTAGCAGATGAAGGAGTAACAGGACCGGACCCTTCTCTGGTAAGATGAGACCACGTGGAAATACTTAGATGAGCAGAAGTGGGTTAGTAATTAAGCCAGAGCTAGCCAGTAAGAAGCCCTAGCCCCAGTTTCATAATTAACATAGCATCTGTGTGTTTATTTGGGGCGGAAGGACAGTGGGACCTGACTGGACAAGGAAACTCCATCAACAAGTCCTAGGGTCTTCCTGCTGCTCACGTTCTACCTTCTTCTTTCTGGTTCATAATGATTTGCAGATCTCTTTTTCCCATCTTCATAAAACTTACCAGTTTGGAGGAAGCCAGCATACCTCCAGATGCAGAATAGAGGATGCTGGCCTATAAGTGAGACTCTAAATAGACCCTGGGAACTATTACCGTTCTAGGGGCCTAATACAGAGCAGTACGTGCTTTACCTGTGGTATGGGGGGAGACTTGTTCTTGCCCACTCTTCCTGGCCATGAGCAAGAATACTCGTTGCCCCAAGGGCCACTGTAGCTCTGCTGCCTTGAGGGAAGAAAGCTAATGCTCACCGAGCCTTCTCAACTGAGCTTCTGACGTGAGATCACGTTAGCTCCAACTGAATTCTGTTACATGCAGCTCACGTTGTCCAAAGTGCGTCATTTGTTTCTCCCTGGAAGCTATGTCCATGACCTGACCCTCAGATTCTATGAATGGGACGTAGTTAGTTACCTATCTTGGAATGGAAGGATCCTAGGTTATTCAGACGGGCGCTGAATCTGCTGACAAGTGTCTTCATGAAAAACAAACACAAACATTCAGAAATGAGGTGGCAGATGTGGCCCCTGGCAAGGACCACTAGGAGCCATGAGGCGCCAGAGGTTGCAAAGGAGGCTTTTCCCTCCCTGCCTGCAAAGGGGGTGCAGCCTTAGGAGAACGCACAGCCTGCTACTGTTTCAACTTTGGGTTTCTGGCATTTAAAACCCAGAGCTGTTGTTTGTAATTGTTGATCATCTTAGCACCCTAGGCTAGGATACAATATCATCAACACTTAAACAAATAGGGCTAAGACATCTGACTCACCCCACCACCACCACCCTGCAGGCTCCCAGCCGCATCCAGAGAGGCTCGCCACATTTCCTCTCTGGAAAGTCCTGTGCTCAGCAACTTGCATCTGCCTGGGATACTCCAGCAATCCTCTGGACCCTCGAGGTCTAAGGCCTGTTGTGTTGGAGCGTATGTCCTCATCTTCAGCCATGCATGAAGACGGGATGGGATGAGGCAGATATAAACTGCAACTTCATGGTATCATTCATTATTCAGAGGAAATACTCAAGGACCGCTATGCTGAAAATTCTTTTTCAATAAACTAATTTATACAGAGTTCTAAGGGGTAGCTTCTAAATTAATGGAAGCATGACTTGGATTTAAATCCAGCTCGTTAAGTCATCAGTTACATTGTTGCTGTGGCATCCTGTGTTCAATGATACCTACAGGAAGAAGCTCGTTGCTTTACTGTTTCCAGCCGGCTGAACCAAATGCCCAACAAGATTTAGTTTGAGCAGAGATGGCAGCGCAAGGGCTCCTGGGAGAGGAGGAATGGTGTGCAGGAGGTGAGGGTGCGTAAGACAGGCAGCGTCCGTCAGTGTGACCGGGTGGCTCCTCCTGGGCTTCCTTCTGCCTTTCTTGACTGCCTTTCTTTCTGTGCTTTGCTCCCACCCCTTCCCTCTGCATTTTCCTTCTCTCATTTTCCTCCTCAAATCTCTCCCTGCTCAACTCCATCCATCTGTCCCAACTCAGTCTTGACATTCTCTCTGTTCTTTGCACTCTTCTCTTGTCCTCCTGGGACCCTGGCTCTCACTGTGATGTGAAGATCATACTAGGACCCTTGGACGATTAGAAATTACCCCCTCTGTGGATATGGCAATGGGAGAGTGGTCCTTTCTCAGCACAGGGCACAAGCCCATATTGTTTGGACCGAATGCATTGTTGAAATCCCAATCCCCTAGTGTGATGTTATAAAAACATGGGGACACCATTTGCCAATAACTTTTTTTTTTTTTGTCTAGAGACTTTGCTGAGTATATTTCACTATCAACATTAATTAAAATCCTTTAGTGGTGACTAAGTCATGACCCCGTGCTAGCATTAGTGCCATAAGTCACCCCAGAGAGTGCCTTCATTCTTTAATCACCTAAAGTTAGTGCAAGGACTTGGCCTCCAGAGGACCGTAGAGAGGGCCTGAGCACGCAGCTGTCCTGACCTCACATTTGCAGCTTCCTGGATTGTAAGACAGATGTCTCTTGAACATCAGCCACCCAGCCTCGTGTTGCAGCAGTTTGGATGGATGAGACCCATATACTCAGATCCCAGGCAGGAAGGCAGGGCTCTGCCCCCCAAGCCCCTTGGCTGGGCATCTTTGTGCAGCACACACAATGGTTTTGGTATCCTCTGTGTTGCTCACCTGCCTGTTTCTGGCTAACCTCCTGGCTGTCTTTTCACATTGCTTCTCGGTGCCCTTGATTCATTTTCTCCTGTCCTGTTCCCATTGAATGTGTGCTGAGAGACATTTGATGTGTCACTGGGCCATCCGCCTGGTGTACGAAGCAGGGAGAGCACTCAGCCGGAGGACCACGAGCATCTGCTGAGAGGATGGATGCATGTGGGACTCCCCATCACTCTTCTCCCTCTGCTCCTGCACAGAGCTGAGGGTTACACCCTTAGCCACACGTCCCTCTACACAGATGCCGGCACTTGGTGTTGTGGGGACACCGTCTCTCTTCATCTCAGAATGGATTTTTCTCAACGGTCCCATGGAAGGCACCTCTACCTGCTTCTTGACCCCCATTCTGGTATCAGGAGTTTGCCTGGGAATTTCTTATCTCCTGCCTCACTAAACCCCAGGCTTAGGCTGCTTATGACGTCGACACTCGTCATGATCGTTACATCTTCAGGCTTCGTGGCTCAGAGAAAGATGTGTGCTCCCTTCCACTCATGGTGTGAGTTATGACCCTGGCCATTCTCTCCGCAAACACGTGCCTGTCTTCTCTCTGATGTACCTCTCAGACTGTTTCTGACACTTCTCCACCTCAGCCCCATCCCCTCGCCTTGCCTAGCTTTCCCAACAGTTTCCAGGAGCTGCCCCTTCTTACAGCCCTCCACTTTCTGGCCTCTAGGAGCATGTGGAGGAGTTTGTCTTCCGTAGGACAGGGTGGTAGGAGTCTGTCGTGGAAGTACAAGGGCCTTCTGGGTTGTTGACAGAGAACGGGTTCCAAATACTGTAGTAGCCTGCACATTCTGGGCTCACCAGGAAATATCAGTTTGATTTCCCTATCTCTCCCCATCTTTGGGATAGCCCGATGTGGATGTTCTGTGTTATTTAATCACACTTCTGGGTGGATCCTTCATGTGTGTGTGACATTCCCGTCCCTCTGTACCCTCACAGGGGAATTCAGTGGTGAAAAGCACCTGACTCTGTGAGTTTATATAGTCTAAGATCTCTGTACCCTCTCTCCTAGTGTCTTCGGTTATATGATTCATCTCTCTTCTCTTCTGGAACTAAGCTTTCATGAAGACACAACCTCAGTTGGATCTCTCTCTCTCTCTCTCTCTCTCTCTCTCTCTCTCTCTCTCTCTCTCTCTCTTGTGTGTGTGTGTGTGTGTCCATCTGTGATCTGTGAGTGTGGTGTATGTTCACATGCCAGGGGATGTCAGGAGTCCAGCTTTGTCAACCTCTGCCTTATTCCTTTGAGCCAGGGTCTCTCACTGAAATTTAAGGTGCTCTATTGGTGAATAAGTTCTAGAAATCCCCCATGTGTTTGTCCCACAGTGCTAGGGTTGTAGGTTATAGTGTGTGGTCCAGTTGGCTTTGTACATGGGTGCTGGGGTTTGAACTCACATCTTCATGCCTGCTCATGGAGCAGTCTTGTTCCCTGAGACATCTCTTTATCCCCAGTTGCATATGTTTGTGCCTCTTTGTGCATAAAAATTTGGAAAAAATAGTAACTCTGATATTATTTATTTTTCATGTAGTGACTGTTTCTGTTTTAAAAAAAAATATTTGGGACCGAGTACAATAAAGGCCAAGTGTACTATGGGATTTATAAAATAAATATAAAGGTTACAATATAGGAGAAAAGTAGATAAGAAATGTGAATTACTAGTTACCATTCACATAGGGAGATTAAGTTGGTCAAAGGCCTATGGGAGGTTTCCTATTTCTCCAGAACTTTAGGCAATATAGCTGAAACAGCCACACACAACCATACAAAACCAACAATACCAGGCAGTGGAGAAACTATGGCGTGAGCACTCTTGTGTGTCCCTAATATCATATTTGAATGTATTGCAAACTTCCTGCTGTCTACTTAACTAGCATTTTATAAAATCATTAAATATTGCTATGATAGCAGTTCTTGTTTTGGAAAGATTTGCTTTAAATTGTGTGTGTGTGTGTGTGTGTGTGTGTGCTGCGTGCGTGCGTGCGTGTCATGAGAGACTGTGTGTGGGGGTGTATGAGGGTGCACATGTGTGCAGTTGCTGGCAGAGGCCAGAGACATCAACTCCCAGGGCCTGGGGTTACAGGCAGCTGTGACTTGCCTGATTTAGGTGCTGGGAGCAGAGCATGGCTCCTTTGCAAGGGCTGCTTGCATTGTTAACCAGTGAACCATCTCTCAGCCCCACAATTTTATTTCTAAAAATAATTACAAGTAAATGAATATAATTTATACATATGTTTTTGTTTTTTATTAATACTGAAAGTCTTCATCTTAGTATAATTATTTTATCCCCAACACACAATACTCTCTCTGTCTCTGTCTGTCTGTCTGTCTGTCTGTCTCTCTCTCTCTCTCTCTCACACACACACACACACACACACACACACACAACACGTTTCAAGATAACAATATCAATGTTGTAACGAATGAAAGGGAGACAGAAGTTTAGAGTTCCTCTGAGTCATTTCGAACCTTAGGACATGTCCATTACAGGGACATCAGCAAGATGCTGAGCTTTGAGGTTACTGTAGAATTTCTTCTTTGTGTAGCTGTGCCAACAAACAGATACTGTTTTTCATTTATTTACAATCTTTTATAGATCATAAATCTAACTTGGCTTTGAAAGATTTGTTAACAACATCATATAGATTCAGAGTCAAGGTACTCAGTAAGGTACATTCGTTCAGCAAGGTTTAGCTTGTGTTCCTGCCTCCACCTTCTGGCCCTACTGTCCCAGCTGGCCACCCTGTCTGCATGTTAGGTTTCCTCACTAAATTTATGCTGTAGATTACTCCATAGCAGAGTGAGTGAGGGAAAGGGAGGCAGACAGACAGACTCACTCCTTTAACAGCCTCACGGCATCCTGATGGGAATAAGTCATTGTGTGCTTTTGTTGGTGAGCCTTTGTTCCTTGGTCCAAGATCAGAGTCTGGTGGTCAGAGGAGTGATGTCACTGTCCGGCTACGCTGCAATCCCTCCTACTGTATGACTGCCACCGTCTCCCTCATCAGAAAAATGTGATTTAGCTTTTAGACTTCTGTTAACCTAGTTGACTTGACTCTAACCAAGGCTGTACATATTTTCCTACAAATATCATTTTAATTTCTGTCAAAGAGCTCTCTCTTCATGTTTTGTTCATTTTCATGTACCGAGGAACATTGTTTGTTGGTTCATGAGTGTAGTGTACATGCACGTGTGTATACACATGTGCTTGTGTTCACGTAGAGGCTGGAGGAAGATGTCAGGTGTCCTGTGCTACCCCTCACCATCTCATTCTTATGCTCACTGAAGTTGGAATTAGACTGTCAGCCAGCAACCCCAGTAGACCCCTCCCATCTCCCATCCACTGGCACAATGGGGTTATAGAAGCCCATGCTCAAACCTATTTCTTTTTTAACATGGATTCTTGAACTGAACTCCTCATACTTGTGTGACAACTGCCTTGAGCCATCTTCCCAACCCCAACCCTGTGACTTTTATTTTTCCCCTTCTACACCCGAGAGAATAGTGTAGTCAATTAAAGTAGAATAACTAATTTACACAGCTAGTAATCTTATTTAAGGGATTTCGGCCAAGCTCTCATCTCCACAATTGTTAATTAGGTCAAATGATGGATAGTTTTGGCATCTGATAGCCTCCACCCCAACCAAAGGCTGCCAGGAGCAGACGGACAGCTGTGATGGCACTCTTGCCTAGTGCTCATGGCGCTGAGGGAGTACACGGATGTCATCAGACGTTCTTGGGGGGAGGACATGCAGTATGTGGGCTTCGGTTGGGTAACTGGGGTGAGGGGAGGGTGTGGAAAGCAGAGATTGACTCCAGAGTGGGCCTTGCCTAGAAGTAGAGCTGACTCCATGACTAGACATCATAGGCAATCTCGTTGAAAGGATCAAATCCATGACTAGACATCTTAATCAATCTTGTTGAAAGGATGGACTCCATGACTAGACATCTTAATCAATCTCGTTGAAAGGATGGAGGACCAAAACAGAGCTAACGCCTCAGTTGGTAAAGAATCAGCAGTCTCCCTTATTAGCTGGGGTGAGAGAGTGGCTGACATTTTGTGGCTGGGGTAATGTCCACGGTTTGTACTTGTTTAAAATTCATGTTATTCATATCTCAATATATGAGATCACAAAGTGGGCTTCTCTGATTGAATGGTTTGTTTGTTGGTTGGGTTTTTTTGTTTTGTTTTTTGTATAACAACATAAACAGCCCTATTGGGCCATCTCATAGGCACACCGAGCCCAGAGTCTGTGTTTAGGCAGCACCAGAACATGTGCCTCTCTGTTCTCAGAATATGACTATAGCTGAGGCCTGGAACCCATCACAGGGAGTCAGGGACTTGGAACCCATCACAGGAGGATCAGAGACCTAGAACCCATCATAAGACCATCAGAAACCTAGAACCCATCAGAGACCTGGAACCCATCACAGGAGATCAGAGACCTAGAACCCATCATAAGACCATCAGAGACCTAGAACACATCATAAGACCATCAGAGACCTAGAACCCATCATAAGACCATCAGAGACCTGGAACCTATCACAGTAGGATCAGAGACCTAGAACACATCATAAGACCATCAGAAACCTAGAACACATCATAAGACCATCAGAGACCTAGAACACATCATAAGACCATCAGAGACCTAGAACACATCATAAGACCATCAGAGACCTAGAACACATCATAAGACCATCAGAGACCTGGAACCCATCACAGGAGTGTCAGGGACAACTTGTATTGTTGTTCAGCAGTTAGAATTCTGAGGGAAACGGTGGTGTTTGTTACTTTGGCATTTTTTTTTCACATTGTCAATTTTGGAATCTTGTCACATGGGCTCCAGTGTTCCATCTGCAAGATCATTCATGAAAGCTGAGTTAAGGAGTGGTCCTAGACGTCCACCAACAGGAAAATGTGGTGTGTACATATAAAGATGTACTATCTAGTAATAAAGAAGGAAAAAGAGCTGGGCATGGTGGTCTCTTGTTCCCTTAATCCCAGCATTCAGGTGGCAGAAGTGGGTAGATTTTTCTGAGTTCGAGGTCAACCTTGTCTACATAGTGAGTTCAGGGACAGTCAGAGCTACATAGTGAGACCCAGTCTCAGAAATCAAAGATAAGGAGGGAAGACAAGAGGAATCTGAGTGTAGGGGGCGGCTATTTAGGAAAAGGGAGGCCAGTGGGAGGGTAGGGGACATGAGGGGTTAGTGGAAGGAAGGGCTAGCGGAGGTGTGTGCGACCCCGGTACATAGTATTCAGCAGTGTCGAAAGAGGAAATAAACTGAAGCCGAAGTAAGCCATGGAGAAGAGGCTGCACTTCCCTCCATGAGGATTCACCAGAACACCACACGTCTAACAAGGAGATAGACGGTGGCTTGGATGCTCCCTGGGGTCCTGAGTATGCAACCCCATGGACTGTCTCTACACATACATGATTTGCGTCCGTGTTTTACAAATACAGATCAGATAACAAGAGCATTGGGCTTGGGCAACCAGCAGCCTGAACGCTGAACAGGGTATCACACCTCCCTGGAAGGCATGGCGCCTTCCAGAGCTTGTGGTCTCCTGCTGTGATAATCATCTGACGTGGTACCCTGTTTTCACAGTGTGGGGCACACTTCCAGCAGAGGGGAAGCGCACAGCAGGCAGAGGTCAACCGCAATAACGTGTCTGAATTTTCTTCCCTACTAAATACTTCTGGCATTTTGAACTAATTATTCATTTGGACATATTTTTGTTGTTATTTAACAATGGATACTGAAAATCGTCTTTTACATTGCCACGTGTGGAACTATGAACCAGCTGAAAGTTTTGGCGTGTAGGCTTCTTTTGCATTCTTAGTTGTGGTGGTTCTCGTTTACAGAGGTGATTTGTGAACACGGATGCTGCGAGTTGTACGTCTGAGTTAATATATAATATATATATACATACATATATATATATATATATAATAGTATATATTCTTCATTTGTGCAGTTGTGGCTAGGATTCCTGAGTCAGAAGCAGCCACCCTGGCTGTGTCGCTGTATTTGAAGTGCATTTTGTGAAGCAAGACATTTAAAACAAAAATTGTATTCTACAACTGCAATCACATCCACAGCACACACATCTGAAACAAAGCTGAATCAATAACACAAACACTGACTTCATTAGGGGACCAAATAAGTAGAAACTGGGTTATACGGAAAAGGGGAGGGAGAGCCCTTCTGCAACCAGTCCTCAGAAATAGTAACAAACACAACCACGAGAAGTACTTTTTTACACTGACTGGGCATGTATTCAGAGACACAGGTTGGAATTTATCGGGCCCAAAGAAAATAATTATGTCTAGAAAGAGAAAACTAGAGCTAAAAAGTGTGAAGCTTGAAAGACAGTCCTAATGATTAATCCCGCCTATACATTTTCAAGTTTTGGAAATTGAAATGAATGTGTAATTCTAAAAGTAATATGAAAATTTTATAAAGCATTAAAAAATATGATTATTTCCCATCTTACCAATATTTCCTATTTGGTAAACTCATAAGAAAATGTAATTTCTAGTTCAACACCCTGTGATAAATCATGATAAATTTGTGACTTGTTTGGGAATCAAGTAATAATTGGGTTCTATGAAAATGGTAAGGACTGCCTAATCATTACCGAGTCCCGACAACTTTCTGTTCGGCGTTTCCACGAGGAGGAAACGGGCCGTCCTAGTCAGTGTTCTCTAGAAGGGAGCAGATGGGATGAAAATGTATGGCGGGAGTCCAGCGATGCGACCAGTTAGTACGCAGTACTTACTGGAGTGTATATTGCAAAGGGGATTTTTTAGAACAGCGTATATAATAGGCTGGGTGGTCCAACCGTGGTTGCCTGCACGCTGCACAGGTAGCTGCTTAGCCCACAAAGATGTCTCAGAGATCTCGATGATGTACCAAAGGCCTGGAGGGTTCATGGGGAGTGAGTAATCATCAGTGCACATTGGAAAGGCAAAGATGTCAGGTTTCCATGTCACAAGGATGTCAGCCACACCAACAGTGAGACAGACGCTCTCACCGGCAAGAACCAGAGACACACGGCAGGCGGCCACGCCTTCCTTTCCTTAGACCTACTTACATCTGGGCCTCAGCTGGAAGGGATGGCCCACTCTGCAGGGGTGGGGGCTTTCCCCTCAGTTAATCCCTCCTGGAAATGCCTCATTGATCCACACATAGGTGTGCCTTGAAGTTGATTCCAGATCCAATCAAGTTGACCGCTAAGATTTACCATCACACCCACGTATTTATCTACCTTAGTAAGAGAAAGACTGAGCAGGGAGCTAGCAGACGCCTGACTTCAGGACACTAGGATGCTCCAAGGCAAAGGCAGGTGGCAGAGAGGATACCCAGTCATGTAAGGAGGGCCTGGAAGGCCCTGGAGGCTGGAGTGATGGGGGGGGGTTAGGTGATTCAGAGGGGCTAGGTCCTTCCCTCACAGAGCTGGTAAGGTCCCGATGTCCTGGTGACCCCCTTCGATAGGGAAGAGTCTCTCACCCAGCTTGCGAGGGCTTGGGAACGCAGGGTGTGTTGCACCCAGGACCCCCTCTGTTATATTTTTATATAATTGAGGGATTTCCAGCAAGACCATTTGGGACAGGGGTGCTTAAGCCAATCCAATGGCAGCTCTCTGTCTCCCGTGATGTTTTGCACAGGGGGACAGAGTGTGAGACCCAGAACCTTACATGAACATGACTTCCAGAAAAGCAGCCACAGTAGATGGCCGGCATCCAAGGTGAGCAGAGCAGCATTTTGACGAGATCAAAACCAGTTGAGATGTTTAGTGATGAGCAATGTACCTCTGCAGCGGGGCGGGAACGAGAAAAATGTCACAACCCATAATATAGCCACAGCAACTGAAGCATTCATTTGCCAAATAATGGGTTCTTTATATTTTGCACAAAGATTGTTCTGTCAGAGCAGCTAGTGCGCGCGACATGAAAAGGAACGATGTTCCAGGTAATGTGGAGGAGAGTGTAATTTTGCAACCCTCGATAGAGCAGGAGGGCCAGACATCGAAACCGAGGGAGAATGTTGCTCTCTGCTGAGAGGCGAGCCGTGCGTGCAGAGAGGCACACCTCCGGCTTCCTCTTCTCTGCCCTCTTACTCCGGCGATTTAAGAAAAAACGTAAGAAGTTAGGCTGTAAAGAGATCTTAGAAGGACAGGAAAGGGAAAAGAGGGTTTAAACCATCAGGGCTCTGAATGTTCTCTCATGTAAAAATGAGCAGCTCATACAATGTGCTGTTTGGGTAAAAATTAAAGGAGTCAAGAAAAGGCAATTAATTCTCCGATCTAGGGAAATTCAGATTTCTATATTGAAAGAAAACAACGTGTAGGTGGTATGTGTTAGTTACCAGTCCTATGGTAGGTGACTCCACCAAAAAAAAAGTATTTAAATAACAATTTTATTTGGGAATATGCCTTCTGTGCTTCCCCCCCCCCACTATTTTTTTTTCTCATTTAATATAATTTGGGCATGTTTTTTCCTCCCCCAACTCCTGTCAGATTTTCCCCACCTCCCTCTCCACCCCATCCAACCTTATGTTCTTTCTGTCTTCAAGACAGACAGACAAACAAACGAATCAACAAGGCAAAGAATGCCAAAATGAAACAAAAGGACCCACACATTAAAAAACCAAACCAAAACCCCCGTGGGCTCCGTTGTGTGTTGTTTGCTTGTTGCCTTTCCTTTCCTCCTGGGTTAGCATCCAGAGTATGGCACACACCACACATAGAGGCCACCCATAGAGGTTCTGTGGGCAGGGATTTACCGTGGCTTGCCGCCCTCCCCCCATCTTTGAGTGTCTCAGACATCCCTACTGCGGAGTGAGAACTGGGGCTGTGTTTTCATCTGAAGGCTGGCCAGACGGAGGCTTCCTGTGAGCTCTAGGACTGCTGCAGGTCGCCTGGCTGCTGGCCCCTGACACGGGACACCCCCAGTCTGAGCAGAGGAGGGATCAAGAGAAGAGTGCAGAGGACGAACGCCCTGGTCTTTTTGTAAATTAGCCTGGACTGACATACCCACGGCTTTTGATGCATTCTGCCCATTAGGTGCCAGCCTGGGGTCAAGGCCACCCTGAAGGAAAGAGGGTGGGATCACCTGGGGCTTACAGGCTGCTGTATCATTTTAGAGAAAGGAAATTTTGTGCAAACACAGGTCTTTGATGTGGGAGAAGAAAGAGAGGAAGGGTGAGGTTGTTTGTTTGCTCCAACAATACTTTGGATGAATTCCCAATGACAGTCACCTGGAACAGGGTACCGTGTGTGTCCCTGCCTGGCTTTGACCCTCTGGCTGTGTCTTCCAGGAAGGGAAACGGAGGGAGGCACCTGTTCTGCCTGCTGTGCTCACCGCCCTCCCGGCTGCTCCCAGAGACCAGAGTAACCAGGGTAGGCCTCAGAATCTCAGGGCTTCACTGGGGTAAGAGAAGCCAGGATTACGCTTTTCTGGAGTCAGTTAATGTCTATAGCTTTCTAACACTCCGTCATTGTACCCACGGGGCTTGCTACACTGCACCCGCATTTCAGGGAGGTACAGGTGCTCTCCCCCAGTGACAAAGGGTGGGCCCTGGTCTTCAGTTGTCCTTGGTTCAAATCTGCAGATGTCTACAAGTCCTCTGGGGTCTAAGGGCGTGTCTGCAGTTCTCACTGTGGTGGGTGACCCTCTCATGACTGAAGCCTGAGGCTGCCCGGGGATACTCACGCTGACTTTCGGTGCATCTGTCTGTCTTCTACAGATACCATCCTCCCAGAGATCCTGGGGCCGAGTGGCGTGTGCAGGGCTGATTCCTGGCTGGGGAACTCACCTGGGATCTCTGGATACAAACCCTGAGTCTCTGTCTTCTTTCTCATCCTGCCCTGTGTTGCTTTTTATGAGAGATGTTTTCTAGATGGAAAGTATGACACCTCACAGATACGCGCGGCTTCTGTGCCTGGCTTAAGCATTTCCTGTGTCCCAGCACTGGGAATTCCTTCCGGTTCTCTGCCTTCTCAGGTGCCTGGCCTCTGTGGAAGTGGGAGTCTAGGCGGGCCTTGGTGGCAGGGCATAGGAAGTGGCTGTGTGTGTGTGTGTGTGTGTGTGTGTGTGTGTGTGTGTGTGTGTGTGTGTGTGTGTACTGCAGGAGTATTGAGCAAGGACAGGGAATTCCCCATGCGACAGGGCATGTGATGGACGTGTAAGATTGTGTTCTTGGTGGCATCTGAGGGACATTTCTTGCCACATAAACACCTCACGATTCTTCAGATTTCAGCAGGATTGGGCGGAAGTCACGGGGGAAAGGGCTGTGTTTTGAGAATCACAGAGGCTAAAAGTAGAGCAGAAGTGTGTGTTAGGAGTAGTCCTCACAGAATCCAGAGACAGGAGAGGAGGAGATGGTCCACAGTGGTGCCCCCTACTGTGTGTAGCCAGCGGGCAGTGGCTCATCAGGAGGAAGATGGCTGTGGGCCAGGGGTGGTTGGTGGGGGAGCGGGCAATGTGGGATCCTACTGTCCCCAGGCCTCAGTGCCGCTGAATAATAGCCTCTGATTGCCACCCTGTGCTCAGAGTCTCACTGCCTTTGTCTGGCCTGAATGGTGGCATTAGAAGTCCTGGAGTTAGTGCGGGTGTTGGGTTAACTCTCATTTATACACAAACCACTATTCTGCAAGCCTGGGGCTGAGGGAAGGACCACTCCACAACAGCACACACAGAGGAAAGGCTGTAGCATGACTTCTAATAGGCCTTAATAATAAAAACACAGCGTTAGATATTAGGAGATGAGAGCCGCAAGATGGGAGAAGCCCAGCATCCAGACACTGGAGCTCTTACCTCTAGGAAAACCTCAGACTCAACTCCCATATCCTCCTACCTTATCACTTCCTCTCTCCATCCAGCCATCTCACTCCCTGTCTGTCTGTACAGACCTCCGGACCTCTATGGTTAATGAGTGGCTAGCTCCGCCCTCTGATCTTCAAGCAAGCTTTATTTGGTAGATCACAAACAAAATATCTTCACACATGACTATTGAAGATTTAAAATTAAAATGATGTGATCTCTGTCTTTTCCCCGTCTCTGACTGTCTGTTTCCTGGGGATGGAATTTGAGGCTTTGCAAATGGCTACTGCCCAGCTGCTTCACAATCCTTTCCATAAGTGAAGGTCCGCTTAAAATGAGAACTTAGACTTTGGTTCTGATGGGCGGGTCAGTGCTTAGGAGTCTCACAGGAAGGGCTGTGTCTGAGTTAGGATACTTGCTTCCTACTCTAAGTTTTTGTTTAAGGTCATTACATGGGCTTCTGTGAGCCAGTGCCATTGAGTACATAATTAAATGTATTCTGCAATACCTGTAGGTCCACGTGGCTGCACCATGCTTAACTTTCCATGAGTCAAGCAGAGGGAGCTTCACAATGCCACCTCCTGCCTTGAGGAGGGCGGATGGTTGGATGTTCACCATCATCTGTATTGTGACACCACCTGCGCACTCTTCACCAGGGTATCTGCTGTTGGTAGGTAGGGGTAATTGAGCCTGGGGAAAAAAGTGGTGTTTGTGTGTGTGTGTGTGTGTGTGTGTGTGTGTGTGTGGAGGCTGAGAGTCTGTTTTTAACTTTAGTGTTCAGTTCCTAACCCTGGAAGAAAGTAATAAATGGCCTAGTTTCTAGGAATACAAATTCACGATCCACCAAAGGCAACAATGGGCTTCTGACAAATAGTGTTTGTCCAAACAATTGTGTTTAGTGTTGTGAGTTATTTAGCTCCTCCTTCAACACGGAAAACAGTTCAGACCTGATCGCATCTTTTAAAAATGTCAAGTGTGATATTTAACCATTTCTGTATCGTCTCCGCTGATGGGAAACAAGTAAACACATTCGGAGTCAGTGAGTGCTCCCTGGGCCCTTCAGAACATCCTCAGCTACTCCCATGGGGAGTGTCTGAAAAGTGCCTGGGGTCTCAGTAAGAGGGTTGTCGGTGTCAGTCTGGACTGCACAGTGAATTCCAGGCCAGCCTGGGCTACAAGAGACTCTGTCTCTATTAAAAACGAAACAGAAGGAGAAAAGAACGGTTGTATAAAGCTTCTGCTTAGCCAGAAAGGCCAAGAATCTTATGTTTAATTCATTCCTAGTGTGAATCTTTGTGTTAGTAGAGTGGGTTAGATGGCCAGTTTGGTCACGTGAAGGCGAGGGTGTAATGATTTTGCTAGACCCAAGGTAAATGATAAATGGGTGTTTATTGGGGGAACAAATACTCAGAAAAATACAAAGAACCGCGGAAGAGTTTCTCTGTCCTTCCTACCCAAGCGAAAAGCAAGACATGCAAGCAAGACCATGCCTTATGCTTCCCTCTTCCTGCTCCCAGACACTGGAAGCCACGCCCACAGGGGGTGTGGCCACCCTTACAGGCAAGACCACTACAGTCACAGACTGGCCCTGGGTAGTTTCAGGTCACCTCAGATATGTTTTATGCAGCTGAAAATGGAGGTTTATGGTAAGCCTTTATAAGTATTTTCTTGGGAATATGCAGATAAGAAACCTAAGCGCACCTAAGTTCTTCTCATCACATGGTCCTCCCTGACATGGCCTTTTGTCGAAAGGGCCAATACACAACATCAATCCGGTGTCTCCAGGTACCACATAAGGCAGTCATTGGCTACCACAGCATGTGGGCTGAGAGTTTTATGTGTGATGCAAGTGTATTTGTTAGAACTGAGTTGTGACAGCCACCTCTGGCCCTGCCTGCACACGCTAAAATATTTATCCCATCCCCCTTTACAGAAAGCACTAGCTGACCACTAAAGGGAAATATAACAAGTTGCCAGTGTTCTAGAAATGCATGTCTAAAGTTGATCCAGCTGAGCTGGTCAGATAATAGGGATGCAGAGACATTCCGGGGGAGGGGGGAGCTGTAAACAGTTCAACAGGAAGCCATCTCCCTCCCCATGGTGGAAGGCTGTGGGGAAATTCACCGCCATGTTTTCCTTGTTGCATCAGCACTCCCTCTGCCTGCTGGCCTGGCTGGGGAAGTTAAACAACAAACAAAATCACATTTTGTGCCATTTTGTGGGAGGTGAGGGGGGGGGCAAGAGCTGTGCTGATCCCTGATTGCGCTGATGTGCAGTGAGCCATTTAAAGCGCCAGCTCTTTTTGCCCTCCCACCCTGAGTTCAAGAGCTTTGTTTAAACATTGTTTCAGCAATGTTAGGAGTGCCTTGGAGAAGGATAACCCTCTAACTCTCAAACTCCGGGCATGGCACAGGAGGGAGAGTCAGTGGAGAGAGTTGGAGCTGTTGAATGTAGGCAGGACAATTCTAAGAACTTTCTCCTTTCCTTCTTTGCTTGAGTTTGGCCATGGGGACACGGGCTAAATGAACTCATAAAACATTCCAAAGCCGAGAAAAATCTGTATGAGGATGAAATTTAAATGAATTTTTAGTATAGATTGCATACAAGACCCATAAAGATTTATTGCCCTTATTTCAAACATCATTGAAATTAGACTTAATTATCTGTGCAGTTTGCTGGAAATAGCATTTTTGATGAAGTATATGCCATTAATTTTAAAATAGAAATGTACCAAGCTGGTTTTCTTTAAAAAAAAAAAAGTCCTTAAAAACATAATTTCTAAGTTTTATTCTTGAAAAAGCCTGTCTTTCTCCCTTCCTCATCCCATGTGTCTCCACCTCTAACTCTTAATTTGGCAGCTAACCCTTTGGGTTTATTTGCTTGTTTTCTGCTAGACCGCAGCAGTTTGAGTGGCCACATGTGTTCAAGAGGATGCCCAGAATGCTCCCACAAGAGGGGCAGACGGCCTGCCTCTTCAGTGATTTTAGACTTAAAAGAACATAGGTTAATGGCTTTTTATTAGTGGACTTTTCTCTAGGGAGAAGTAATCCTGTATTTTCTCCGAATATGCCCGTGTCTGTGCCGCACGGAGGGAAGCTGAAATTTATCAAGTTAATTAACTTGGCTATTCCTACCGAGTAATCAGATTCCGCTGTACCCTTTTTATGAGAGCTCCGGTCTCAAGGAGACAGTGAAGGCCACATGGCCAGAACTCCTGGTGAAAGCATCACCATTCCTGCCTCATGGGAGTGGCTTCTCAGGTGTGACATGCGTCTGCAACCCAGCCTCCTCACGTGAGCGGCGTGTATCTGCAGCCCAGAATCACAGAAGCCACTGAGCACATGCCACTCAGCTGAGTGAAAAGTGAACGGGCAAGAATGTTAGCCTGTCAGTTCTAGAATTTGCAGTAGTTTTCACAGCTGGTTCGGTTCATCGGAGTCCATCCAAGCTCAGTTTTCCTATTTTACGAACTCACGCTTCCATTAGGTAAATGTCCCTGAGTTAACTAACATTCCTTTGAGGAATGGCGACTGTCTGTGTCCGTTTTCTGTCTACATAACACATCAGGACAGAACTTGCGGCTTAGAACAGCACACGATAATCTTGAGGCGTTCTCAGAGGACCCCGGGAGACCATCAGAGTCCTGGCAGGTTGAAATGAAGGTGTCTCTGGGACTCCAGTCTTAGAAGGTTTAGAGCCTCTAGGCTTGCTTTAGGTTGTTGGAATTTATTTATTTATTTATTTTGTGGCTGTTGGCTAGTGCTGTCTTGAGTCCTGAGGCCACATGCAGGTGTCTCCTGGGAGCCACTACTCAAAGGACAGCCAGCTCATGAAGCCACAGACACATGCTGAGGCTTGGCCTTCTTCCGAGTCCTCTCTGACTCGGTCAGGTGTCTTAATTACCAGTGATGATGGGTTAGTATTGTACTCGTGTGTGTGTGTGTGTGTGTGTGTGTCTAAATACTCAGAAGTCTTAGACGCCATCTTGAATCGTGCCTCCCGTGGTATCTGCTCACAGGTGTAATTTGTTCACAGCTCTGGGGAAGACATCGTATCTGTTTATTTATACTGACATAATAAAGTACTTTAGACAGGGTGGGTGGAAATTTGCTTCCCCCAATGCTGAAGGCTGAACTCTACGATCGTGGAACCTGCATTCGGTTTGTAGTGATGAATTTCTTGTCTTGATTTTGCACGTAGCCAGCTCCCTGCATCCCTTTATCAAATACAAATCCAGTGGTTCTCAACCCCCACATGCCGGGTACTTACATTAGTATCCATAACGGTAGCAGATTTCCACGTATGAAATGACAATTAAAGTACTTTTTTTTAATGCTTGGGGGTCACCACAACACAAGGAACTGTATCAAAATGTCGCAACATTAGGAAGGCGAGAAATACTGCCCAAACCCATCCATGAAGCCAAAATCCCCCCAGAACTTGAGGAAGCCTAACAGCTCCCTCTTAATGCCGTCATTGGTGGCTAAGTGTGAGAATAGGTTTATTAGAGAAGAGGAGGGCAGCTTCCTACCACACAGGTAGGTGTCATTCCAGCTTCTCACGAGAGACCGCCACGGGACCTATGCTGTGTCAACAGCGAGTGGCTGATGCTGATGCCCTTCCTCGGGGCGTTTCGATGGCTCCAGGTCAGCCTGTGTCTCTAACTTCAGGGAGAGTTAGAGACTTCCCTTCCCTGCAGCAAACGCTTTCTCCTCTGTGTGGCGTCGACTTTTAACTCCGTGAGGTTGAGCAAAGAGCTGGAGGAGACAGGAGACACCCGGAAAACAGCCTGCCAGTGCTCTGTATTTACCCAGAAGCCATCCTTTAAGGAACAGGAATGGGCCATCGGTCACGGAGAGCGGTCACAAGGACTGTGTACTCCAGACAAATGCCCATCGCTCGTGCCGTCCAGGCTCAGGGTGGCATCCGTCTGCTGCCCTTGCCGCCTGGCAATCCTAGGCCACGCCAACTCAAAAAGGGCACGTGTTTGTGGGTCTACATCTTGTTAGCTGCTCCCTAGGTTTCTGGGTGACAATGTTATCCTGTTTTCGCTTTGTTCTCGTGTGTGTCCGGCTGACTCGGAAGCGATCCCTGACATGTTTCCGCAGCGGGTGCCCGGAGCACTGAGCTGATTCCACGAGGTCATTAATGCCAAACCTAAAACAATCACCCTGCACGGGCAACCGTGCCCAGACAGCAGCAGAGAAGGCCGATGTGCTTGGCATGTTTGGCTGTAACATTTCCCTTCATTTGCCTTTACAACAGCCCCTTGGATCCCAGGTTATGAATAATGAGAATTTTACTCGTGCCCCGAAAACATGACATTTGCAAATCACAGCATCTTCTCAGTCCTGAGAAAATACCACATTATTCTAGCCTGACACATTTTGTTTGCAGGTGGGAAGGTGGTTATCTGTCAGCTCACCTCAGAGAGTCTGCAACGGACAGAACATTATCATATTGCATAAATAATTTAGGCGCAGGTGTCATTATGGGTGTTAAATCAAAAGGACAGTATGTGCTCCCGAGTTTGCAAGTGTTTGGAAATTTATGTAACGTTTCCGGAGGAAGCCTGTGACCTGCAGAGCTATTCAGGTGGTTTGACTAGCTAGCTTTTGGGAGACATCTGCACTGAGAAGCTCTGCTTTCCCTGATAGGTTTTAAGAAGGTATGCATTTACCCTGTAGTTTTAAATGTGGCCATGCTCACGGGCATGTCCAACCCGTGGTTTTCAGGCTATATGTGGCAACATACTACTGAGTGTAGCTACGAATGTGACGGAGCATAAAATTGTGAATTTATTTTAAACGTTGCGAGGTGCACACGTGCACACATGCGCACTTGTGTACATTATATGTTCCTGTGCGTGTGCACATATTTGCTTTCACGTAGAAGCCAGAGGTCGGGCATCAGCTGCATTTGCTCATCACACATTTTTGGAGGGACAGGGTCTCTTACTGATCCAGGAGATCACTGATCGGCTAGGCCGCCTGGCCAGTGAGCTTTGGGGATGTGCTAGTCTCTGCCTCTCTCGGAAGGATGACAGACCCAGGCTTCTTCTCTTGGCTTCTTACATGGGTTCTGGGGATGTGCACCTGGGTGGTCATACCTGTACGGCCAGCACTTTGCCAGCCGAGACGTCTGTCTCCCCGGCAGGCCCAGTATTTTTGATGGCGCAACTGCGTGGTTTGTAGAGCGTGACCTTCGTAGATGAAAAGCTGGAAACATCTAGCACATTGCTTCTCAGTGTGGACACAGTGGGTGCTTGGCTCCCCAACCCTAGCCCAGAGTTTGTGGTCCACCGCCTCTGACTACGCCCTCACACGCTGGCTACACTTTCCCTTTGCTGCAGGGGGAAGGCCTTCTCTTTAGGGAAATGCCTGCTGTCATGGAGCCTCTCTCTGGATACACTTGACTCCTGCTTAAGCTAGTTCAGATTCCAAAGGCGACCCCAGTGAGTAGGCAAGGGTGGGGCAAGCTGTGTCTGCCGAGATAAGCTGCTGCCATTGGAGCTGAGTTCATGAATGGCAGGAAGAGGTTGAAAGGCTGAGGATGAAGTGACAGGGACGGTGATGTCAGGCTTACAGTAGATGTAGAGACTAAGAGATTCCCTGAAGCCAAGAGGGGCCAATGAATTCCCAGGAACCGTCGACATCCAATGTTCAGTTTCCCTGACCCGTGCTTACCCCCTTCTGTCCTATACCCCGACCTCCACCGCTTGCCCCAATATTTGCGGGAGACCTGACATGTGTGGTAGGGTCTGGCTGGCTTTAGGATCTGACCACTTGCCTGTAGCAAGCTGTGTTCACTAGAGAGAGTTTCTTAGAAACCGTCTCAGCTTCTGCTCCGAACCCACGGTTCTTGTGAGGCTCCGAGTCACAATGTATAATGCAGACTTTCAAAGTGTGAGCGAACACGGCTAGGGATGCTTCCCTTTTGCAGTGTTATTTTTACTTATGCTCGTAGGTGCCCATGGAGGCAGAGGAGGGTACACAACCCTTGCAGCTGGAGTCACCGGTGGAGTCACCACATCCTCCTGATGTGGGTGCTGGGAACTGAACTCTGGTCCTGTGCGAGAGCATCACATGCTTTTAACCCCCAGGCCATCTCTAGGGACATTTTCTTGCCTTTCAGATTTCGGAGACACCCAGGACTTTTGGCAAGAATTGGGAGGCAGGGTGCTGAATCTAGGTGGCCAGGTGGGTTGAAGAGAGAATTCTTTATGGAATGGGAGAGTGCTGTCTCCAGACTCGGGGCAATCCAAGGCTGTCAGAGGGCGTGTAACACGGTAAATGTGGACAGAGAGAAAGGTGGCCTTCGCCCAGGAGCCCTCAGACAGTTCCTAAGTGGGTGGGGCAAGTGTGCATTTGGTGGCATGTGTGGGTGGCGTGGGATGTGGTAGGAGGGGGTACTGTGGACATCTCTGATAGAGGCCAGACAGGCTACCGAGTTCCCTGGTGTTCGAGGGACAACCTGTTGATACGGCACCACCTGCTCCCAAGATCCGGCCCAGCATCTCCTGAGGTGTGACTTTGAACCTGTAGTGACATCACCACCGGGGACCTGAGAGTGCAGGCACTGAGCCAATATATCAGACTTTCCAGTTACACGTGGCAGGTCCCGGCTAGGCCAGGCATCCACTGCAGATCATTCCAAGGCGAACCTCCACGGAGGGCATCTGAAGAGGTGGGCAAGTGGAGGTCCAGGGTGATCCAGACAGTGAGAGAGTGGCCCTGCACAGCCTCAAACAGGGGCACGTCCCATTGCGGACTCCTCGCTCTAAGCCTGGACCTCACAGCTTGGAGAATCACGCCGACCTCTCTCCTGCATTTGCCAGGCCCCCGCTTGGAAGAGTAACTGACAGGCAGGTCTCTGGGGGTGTGGGTATGGGTAGACAAAGGAGGCACAGCCCCCAGAAGCCTTGGTTCTCTCGCAGACAGCGAAGATGACAGAAGATAACAGGCTTTCTCCCTGTCCCTGAAGACCCGGACTGAGCTATGTCACTCTCTTAATAGCCTGTAGCCACACCGTGTGTTATTTTTGTTTCCTCTTGGGAGTGAAGGGGGCGTTGTGAACATCAGACCTCTTTGTTCCCCAGACTCCATTGTGCTGACCCTCTAACATTTTCAAGAATTGTCCCTGTAAAGGAACGCCCCCTCCCAAACACACGAAATGGGCTCTGCGTCCGCCAGGGATGACCAGAGTCTGAGGAAGACAGATCCCATTCATACCTGTGCTCTTTCAAGGGTGAAAGGTCACAGCTTCCTCCACTTCCTGCTCAAGCTGGGAAAGATTCTATTTTCTGTTTTGAAGGTACACTTGATATTCAGATTAACCCGATTTTATGGGCATATAATGGTGGCCGTCCATCCCTCAGGACCACACATCAACCATTTTCCTTTCCCTGTCAGAGCCCACAGTACCCAGAGGGTGTGGAGCATTAAACTAGTTTAAGCCAGAAGACACGTTGCTCCTCTCATCCCTTATCCTAGCAAGAGAAGTTCCTCTTTACAATGCCAGGTGAACTGGCCTCTGAGGAGAAAGCTTTGTTATGTCCAAAAGAGAACAGTATTTCCCAACTTTTTTATTCTCACTTGAAGAGGGGAGACAAAGCTATGGTGAGAATTAGCCTGAGGCATCTTCCAAGCCTTGCCAGGCTGCTGGGAGGCCACAGGTACACACTGGGCCACCAGGCACACAAAGGTCATTGGCTTAGCACCTCCTAGTAGACGCAGGACACTAAGAGCCCAGCCCAGTGCTCGTGGCAGCCATTAAATCCCATTGCTTCACTGCTGCAACTCAATTTATGTGGGAAGTTTGCGAGTGTGATGTTAAGGGCCCATTCACAAGCCAGGTCATTGGGTCATTGCTGACCCTAGCAGCAAAGGTGCTTAAGATTGCTCTGGCCTCTGTCTCTGGTTGTTGACCCTCTCCTTCTCATGACGTGATTCCTTGGTAAGTTTGTGAAGTGTGCCTGGGGCTATGACCTCCATTCTACTGATGATGGAAACTCAGAGAGGTGAAGGGACTTCCCAGGGCCCCAGTTGAGCAAGGTGTGGAACCTTGTGTTCCTTCTTGAACTCCAGGAGTGAACACAGACAAGGACTCTGTCAGCTGGAGTGTCCCCATCACACCATTTCAGCCCTCAGGGCTAATGCATTAAAGCCAGCCATCACTGCTGGTTTGCTATGTGCACAGGACTGTACCGGGAAGGAACGTCCAGTACCAATTCCGCATTTTATCGGGTGGGTTTGCCAAGCTCTCTTCTGGTAGACAGTAGACAATAGCAATTGTGGGGAAACAGTTTGTGGTACAACAGTTCGAAGCCCTCAGCCTCTGTGCCTCTCTGAGAGCACAGCCAGACCACGCTACCAGAATTGGTGCCCTGTGAGAGCCAATGTTCTAATTACTGTCTAGGAGAACCATGAAACAAAAGCCCCTTGCCCAAGGACAGATACTTCCGAAAATGCTGGAGGCTGTTGTTCACGGGAGATAACAAGACTCATATTTCCACTTGCTTAAACAAGTTTTTTTTTTTTTTTTTTTTTTTTTGACCCAACTACACCAGATAAGCTTGGTCACATGTGGGTGGGAGGTACATAAGCAGGAAATATATCAGGATGTAAGCCTGGCCCTGACTGGATGTAAGCAAGAGTTACATAGGCAAGAAATACATCAGGTTGTAAGCTTGCCCATGATTGGACATGAGGGAAAACCCTGTGAATTGTGGGTTTTGCCTTTTTAAGTCCCTGCAGACTGTGACTGGGGGTCAGTTTCTGGAAAGGCAGAAATGGACCTAGGCCGAGAATCCATCAGCCTGGCCAGTATTTCATTAAAGCTTGCTTCAAATTTGACTTTAAAGTTGCGGTAATGGTCTTATTCTCCACTGATGGGATTAACATGTGTGTGTGTTAGCAGATTCTGACCAGCTGGGTGTGTGAGGTGTGATAGAGCAGTGTGGGATGGCAGGGGTGGGGTAGGGGTGGATGGGGTGGGGTAGGGGTGGGGTGGGGTGTGTCTCCCATCCGTCCTGGACATAGTAAGTCAGAGGTTAATAAGGCGCCCCATGAACCTTAGGCAAAAGCAGTGCCTTCATGACTGAACCTGGCTTGGCTGTTAGCGCCTTGGCAAGTCACTGCCCATCTGACCTCTGCTTTCTCCTATGGAAAAGCGAGGGCTGATTCTCAGCTTGCCCACCGTAAGATGTTCAGAGGCACAGGGCGTATAGGTTACTCATCAGACTTGTGTTGAGTTTTGAACATTCTTAGGTCAGCTGCCAACATTTTAAAGCCAGGAGTTGGCAAATGAAAATTTGGGATTTTCTCAATGAAGTGAGAGGGTCCTGTCTGGCAGGACTTGAGCCATTGCCATGGCTGATGAGGTCAAGTGCAGAGGTCTCCTTCCAGCTGTGTCCAGCCTATGTGACATTGACATACAACAGTGTCACCTACAAAGCTCTCACTGAAGAACCATGCAAATAAACTGAAGGTAAAAATCAGGAAAGAATCTCAAAGCACTTTCCATACACCCATGACTGTGCTGTGCGGCTATCACAGGCACCCCCACCCCCGCCACTGCCGTCTGTGGGCTCTGAGTGGACATGCCTGGGTTGACACAATGGCATTGGTTAGTTAGCACTGAGTCACAGTGGTCTCGCTTTATTCCCTGGCCCTTGGAAGATTCTCAAGTCTTGTGTAAAGGCATAACATGCTTTTATTACACACTACTATAACTTGAGAGTTATAGAATAACATCTAGGCTGAAATAAGCGAGAACGAACCCACCTACCCAGCCCCCGTCAGGAAAGAGCCCAAAGCCACACGCCAGATTACACCGGGTACCTGTGTTTGTACATCGCCAGAAACAGTCGAAAACGAGGGAGGAAGGTTGTGATTGACAAGTAGCACTGACAGGGAAATCCCACGTGTTTGGCATCTTCAGCTCTAGGCTCCCTTTGGGGTACCCTGTTGACCTAAGCCATCCACAAGAGCTTTATATTCATTGGCGCCAAACACCTACCCTCCTGGGGAACCCTTTTACATGACACGTCCCCACTGCTCCCCTGGGCCCCAGCTCTCTGCACTCAGCCAGAGACCCGCCAATCATAATTAATACACTATGTGGGAGCTTCAGAAGAGCAGAGGCCAGCACAACCCACTCAGTCCTTCTAATGAGATCTGCCTGGGGGAGATACCTATCCCAATAGGAGCCACTAAAGTTACAGGGGCTGATTCTGGCAGCCAAAGGGAGAAAACGACTTGCAAAACAGTTGATAGCCTGGGGTCCAGGAGAAGAACAAAGAATGAGGAATGGACAACTGAAAATAGATTGTGTTTAATTCAAATGAGAGGTAGGCCCACCTTGCTGCTCCATTGCCAAGGCCACAGGGTAGCCTGGCCACTTGGAGCACGGTTAGGGTTTGGGTTCTCTGAAAACAAAGGCTCTTCCTAAGTGTGCAAAGGAGGATGGGAAATGGTAGAGGAGAAAGCCGACGACGGGACTTCAAACAATTCATTTCAATTCTGTTCAGTGTTTTTTTTTTTTTTCAAGCAGGTATTTACTGTCCTAACTCATTTCCCATTTCCCACTGTGGTTATGAATAAAAGAGGCCCCTCCATTGGAAAGTGTGTGGTAATTCTTCCCCTCGCGGGAGATCTTTGCGGCATTTGCTTACACGCGCCCTCGGGTCTATAGGGCAAGATGAAGAGGATGCTGTGTGCAGAGACCCAGGGTCATGGTGCATGGGTGCCTCCCACGGATCATCTCCACAGGCAAAGCTCAGCCGGCAGAGCACCGAGGGGTGTAGAAGCGGTTGACGCAGCACACTGCAGAATGATCCTCTTTTACACTCTGTGCTGGGCAGTCTGCTGAGAGCATGGTTTGCAGACACAAGCCTTTCATGAGAGAGTTCATCGTCAAGGTCAGAAGAAGGTCATAGAGGTGTCTAAATGTGGAGAACAGGGGCCACGAGGAAAGGTGAAGGCAGTTCTTCTCATAAAGGACTTGGACTAGAAATGCCCCTCGGACCTTGTCACAAATGAAGATTCTGGGCCCCTCGAAAGAACTGAGTCAGGATTGCTGAGGGTGGGCCCCCACAACCTCTGAGGCTTTCCATGCGGGGATTAAGTTGGTTATTTTAAGCGCTGCTCTCAATTTTGGTAAAAAGATTAAAAGAAGTTCTCTAAATTATTCATATCTTTACTTTCTTAATATCAAAAGACAACGGTAATGTAGGGAATTTCTCTTCTAGCGACTGAGGCATGCATTTGTTTTAGGATGCAAGGCTTTGGTCTTCGGCTCTCCTTTAGGAAGAACTACCTTATCTGTAGCTCTATCTCTGGGGAGGACTGGGAGCATGGCAGGTCCAACAGCTATTGCTGTGGGGGGTTTAATGGCTTCATCTGTCCCTAGAAGGTTTCCATGGTCTGCTGGGATTTCTGGAGAACCACTTTTTCAGTGAGAAGTGTGGCTGCCTCTCCTGTCCCTTTGTTTTCCAGGCTCCTGTTTTTCTAGTGGAGCTGCAATGCTGATATGTGGCTTTGACGCAGGGAATGTATTAATGCTTTCACCCTTGTTGGGGTCCATCCTGAGCTTACACTGTGCCTGTGCCTATAGCTCCCGCCCCTTCTAGACAGCCACTTCTGAATAGGTCAGTATAGTATGGTGACTCGAACAGTGGACCCACTATCCTACACCTCCTTTGCTAGGAAGTGGGGCTGGTGTTTAATTGCTGCTCTCTGTGGGGGTTATGAACAGTGATAAACCATGGTGTGAACTTAAACAGCAGATCTGCCTGAGACCCTGAAAGCAGCAGGCAGCCAAGCCAGGCTACAGGCACTTTTGTTTCTGTGAGATAATCAATGGCCCTCACAAAATGGAAAGGGTTTGATTTAGCAGCATGGTCCAGGTAGACAACTGGTCTACCAGAGGGGTAGCACTACACTGAGAGCTCAGCATAGGCCCCGGGTTGGGAATTTAGACCCAGGATATCAGCCTTTAGATAGGATGTATGGTTTCCATCTCTGCCACTGTAACCTTCTCATGCTACTGGCAAGGAAAGAGGTTGGCACAAACTATTCTGAGTTTTTGCCTACTTATTTATTTTGTGCCCTCTAGATATGGACACCTTCTAGAGGACATTAGCACATGATTCTTTCTCCTCTCCATCTACCTCCCATGTGTCCATATGCCTCCACCCTAGCATTGCCTGACTTAAAGTATCATCTAATCTTTTCCTCTCCTGGGCTTCTGATCTAACTAAACAATTCACAACTGCCTGTGAGATTATGGTCTAGAGTATGTCTTTCATCGCTCAGAATTAATGACCACACATGTCCAAAGTTCTGCCCATAGAGAGATCTGCCCTGCAACTGTACCTTTCAAAGACACCCTGATTATGGCCAGACATGCATACACCTACATGACTTGTCTATAATCCATGCTCAGCCTTTTCTTATTCCCCAGTGAACAGACTCAACCACTATCTGCAGAGGCACAAGAGAGGAAGAGATGCTGGATGCCCCTAAGGTCTGGATTGATGCTCACTCTCTGTGTCTCTGGCATGCTCCATGGTTTGACTCTTGCCAGAGCCTACATGAACTACTATCATCTAATAAGGGGTTGTTGTAAGTCTCTGTCTTGACTTATGACTTGCTGGGTACAAAATATCAAGACTTGTCACAGACATCTCTGGTCACATGGTCATTTGGCCTTTTTTTTCTACCAGACCTCATTGGAATGTCCAGTGATTTTCAAAATGGATATGTGATTCTCTGCTCAGGAGTCACAACCTTGCTTCAAATTCCCAGGAGGTTCACTGTGATTCTCCAACTGGCCTTGACTCAACCTCTTGATGCTCCATGTTCCAAACACTGGAAGACAGCTCCGGCACAGTACGCTTTGCCAGATCACACAATCCATGTGGCATGGATGCTTGTATGACAGGTGTGTCTAGAGACCTTTCTTGCCATAGTCCCACATGCAGCTGCCAGATCTTCCCACAGGCAGGGGTGACGCTCCATTTTTACCATGTGAAAATGAGAAAAGAAAATACATTTTTGAATTGGTGATACTCACTGTGGTTGTTAACATGTTGCATTAATCTTGCTAGGCCATGATTCCCAATTGTTTGACCAGACCACTAGTCTTCAACAGTAGACTTTGAGAGTAACAGGTGGCCCTCCATAATGTGGGTGGGCTTCACTCAACTTCTTGAAGGGAGACCTTAACACTATCTTATGAATCTTGTCTGTCCTGTCCATATGTTAACCTACTGAGCAGCCTGTCTGTGAATTTTAGATGTGGTTATCCCAAATCTGTGCATGTGTATTGCATCTAGTGAGTATCCCACTGGGCTCTGAATCCGTTGTCTCTCTGTGTCTCTATTTTTTTTTTTTTTTTTGTGAACACAAATGCAGTGTATACATTCAATATAATGTGAATTATAAGTTTGGTTTTCTTTGGAGGAACTTGAATGATTTAAATGATGGGTACATTTTATAGTAAGGAGTCAGAGGGAAAACCCTGAATGAAATGGATAACTTCTAGGAAAAACATGATAACTTAAAATAATGAAGTTATAATATTGAGAATATTGAGATTTTTTGAAAATCAAGGAATAAGAGAAGACATATCTCAAATAACATAGCAAGTTCTCATTCCTGAGTGCATGTATGTTCTTATGGATTGAGTCTGTCCTATGTCTGGATGGGTAATTTTTGTCCTATTTATGTACTTCAGAGCATGCTGGGATAGAAACCTCCGGGTTTGTTGTGTGGAAATGCTACCTTGATACCTAAATGGGACACCATCAGTTCTCATGATGACAACAGCCACAACAACATGACAGGAGAATCTTGCTTACAAGCAGAGGGCCATTTCCTCAGGGCCTCTTTGCAGGGTAATCAGTATGATAGAATGTTTGTTCCAAGAAAAGAGAATGATTTAACCTTACAGGACCTGTTGATTTAGCTTATTTTGTTATCAAACCAAAAGGAATAATTATATACTATAAGATACCTTATATCATTGAAAGGCCTTCCTTGATGTTTTTCTTTAAGCGCTCCTAGTACATTAGGAATTAAAATTCAATTGGATAACAAAAAAAAGGGGGAGTGAGTTTTCCAGTCTATTTTTTTAGGTATGAGTTTTCCAGTCTATTTTTTTGGCCATTTCCATGCTGTAAGATGCTAGCCAGTGCAGTGATGATGTCATCTGGAGTTTCATGCTGAGGTCTGTCTGTGCCCATCTCCCCACCTCACCAGCCAAGCTTCTGCGACACACCCATTATTGCTTTTGGTGGGGGCAGTGGCAACTTCAAGGACATCTTAAAAAAAACATGGCACGGGTGGAAAACCCTTCTCCTGATTCTTGCCTGCTGGGCTGACGCGTCTGTTCTGCCCGAGAACTCTTCTGAGAGGTGACTGAAGATGGATGGGGGTCAGCCTGTCCTCCTGCCGAGACACTGTCTCTTTATAGTGGCTTCTAATCTTGGCTTCATCTTGGGTCACAGGAGCGCTTGGCATTTTCACCTCCCTGTGGCTGTGCATGCTGGGAACCTCCCTCTGGCTGGCTGAGCTACAGGCTGCAGGCACAGGAGACTCTTGGGCAAAGCTGCCATCCATCCCTTCTTTTTATTTTCTCGCCGAGATTACTTGAGTAGAAAAGCATCGCCCACCCAGTTCCGGCTGTTGTGATTAGCGGGGGCATGTGGGTGGGGAAACCCTGGAGGACTTGTCCCTGTGCTTGCCTGTAGGGTCGGTGTTGGTGTCGGGGGGGGGGAGAGGGGTTGTTTTGTAGATTATGGGAGTTTAAGTGTCCCCCACCTCCCTAACTCTGCCAGTCATGTTCTGTCTGGTGGTGACAAAGACCTGGGAAGTTCCCCCCCCCCCCAGGGAGGAGGCTATGTCACAAGCAGATGATGAGGGCTGCACTCAGGTTTTGTTCAGCTTCTGCTTTGCCCCTAGCTGGGACACACAGCAAGAGATACTGTGTAAGCTTTTGTCCTTTGTGAGTGTGGGTTATGTGAATGTATTTGTGTAGCTGTGTGTATGTTTGTTAGGAATGTGTGTATGTGTATGAACACGTGTGTGGGGGCCAGCAGAAGTCAGTGTTGGGTGTCTTAATTGCTATTCATTTCATTTTTTGAGAGAGGGTGTCTCCCTGAATTCATCAATTTAGCTAGGCCAATGAACTCCCAGGACCCTGCTATCTCTGTCTCCCCAGTGTGGCTTTTATGTGGGTGCTGGGAATGAAAACTCAGGTCCTCATAATCGCCCAGCAAAGCCTTTTACGGAGCCATCTACCCAGTCCTTATTTTTTGTCCTGGAGAGTGAACGGACCTTGGGAGAAACACAAGCTCCTTCCTGAATCTGCAAGTGTGGAGTGAGCCAGCATGGGTCAGGCCGATTAGGACGGACAGAGCCCCTCTGGCAGGAGTTCAGATCTCATAAGCTTCCCTCAGACCTCTGACTCGTGTGATGAAAATTCAGCTGCTAAATCCAATTGAGATCCAGGTAAACAAGAGAGGGAAAGGTGAGCGGGAAAAGGTAAATTAAATCATGGAGCAAATGTCAAGTAGAGGTCAGAGTACAGGTCAGGCCGGCTCTGGGGATGTTCTTGGATTCCCTGGGAGCGTCTCCTGCTGGGCTTCTGATGGGATCAAAATAAACTGGTAAATGGAGGCAGCTACACTACAGGGATTTGTGGGATCACTGGCAGAACAAAGCCTGCCATCTCATGGGTGTCGAGGGATCCTGTCGCCTCCCTGTGGGCCATCGCCATCTAGATGTGTCTTGACCATCTATGGCTTTGTCTCAGATGTGCTTACAATCCCAAGCATTTGCTGATTCCCTTCCCATCATATCTGGCCTTGCTCAGTTCTGCTCAGGGATCATGCAATCTAGCCGTCCTGAACCTTCATCCCCAGAGATTTGGGAACGGGGGCAATTTTATTTGCTAACTTCTTGTTTCTGAAGGGCGGGCTTTAGAATGAATCAGGCAGTCTTTCTTCTTGTGCAGGCTGACTTTCCTCTCAATCCAATAATATCTTCTATCCTCAGCGATAGCCGCTCTGCTTAGGTGGAAAGTCTGTTGCCACATATAAAGAACATAAAAGGTGATGTCTCCTGTTTTGTCCTCTCCACAGACATGCAGGCTAACGACACAGGGTTGAAGTCACTGAGACACTTCCCTACTTATCCTTTGGCTCAGGAGCAGGATATCACAGGATCTCAAAGCAATTATTGGTTAACCAGTGGATTTAAATAAAGCAGAGAAGGTAGGAGAGAGCCATTCTTGGGTCATCCTTGACCCCTTGCAAGTTTCATTTAAGGAGCCAAGTTGTGGAGGTCTGGTGGGAGTAGAGATATGGACTTACAATGTCCCAGATCAGAGGAGATTCATCCAGTGGAAAAGAGGAACCTGGGTGCGTGCTCTCTCTCTCTCTCTCTCTCTCTCTCTCTCTCTCTCTCTCTCTCTCTGTTTCTCTCTCTCTCTCTCTCTCTCTCACACACACACACACACACACACACACACACACACGCATGCACACACTTGTGTCAGATAATCTAACTGTTAGAGGCGACCTTCTGATTTTCCTACTGTGAATGGCTACTAACGAGAGAGCCTACAATGAGTCTCAGTTTTTCACGTGCGGCTCGGTAGAGCATGGTACTCACACAGTGATGCTTTAGCTAAGGGCCCTTTCACTCAATAGTCAGGGCTATGTCTGCACATCTGGTCAAGCTCAAAGGAGAAAGCTGTATGCATGAAGCATCGGCTGAGCCAGGACTTGGAATGGGGGGAGGGTGTTCCTATGGTGAAGGAAAAGGAGGCAGGGCAGCTAGAGAGCCTGCTTGCTAAGCAGTGGGCTTGAGGGATTGTACTAGGCACTGCTTGGTCACTTAACCTTGACAATGACCCTTCTGGGTAAGAGACTTGAGTGGATGAATCTGGAGAACAAGCCTGTAGGGACTGAAAAATCATGAATGAATATGTATCATTGACCCAGGCATGGTCATGCCCAGGACCCCAATGCCTCGGCCCCCATAGGAGTGGCAGGCAAATCTTTCCCTGGGTAAGGCTCAGGGGATAGCAAAGCCTTCCTAGTATCTAAGTGCAAATGTTGACAGTGTGTATAAAAAAATGCCCACCCTAGCATTCTTTCTCTGGGTGTTTGCAGCCCAAAGACCACTCTCCTACATCTACTGTTGCCATTGAGATTAGCCATACCTGCCTCCCTGTTTAGCTGTATGTGATACACTGCTTTCTTGTTTATCACCATGCAAAACCCTGCCTCCATGTTCAACTGTGTAAAACCCTGCCTCCATGTTCAACTGTGTAAAACCCTGCCTCCCTGTTTGACTATGTATAATAAGCAAGATGAACTTCTTGTGATGAGGTGATGGAGGCTTCTTCAACAGAGAGCCCAGTCTACCCAATCCCAGCTTCTTATGCCTGTGTGTCAGTCATTTCTTCAGCCCCTCCCTGCCTCTGATAGGTCAGTGCATGGAGGTGTGCAGGACGCGGTGCAAAACAGCCTTTATGATAATCCCACTGGCTTATGGGCGTGAGAGTGAGGGTTCATCTACAAGAATAACGGTACCTTGGTTCAGCGGAGAGATGCGCGAGATCAAAGAAAGGGAGGACCGAGAAGATAACAGCAGAGTCTGTCAAAGTGTTGTCATGGAGATAGAAGGACAGATGACTGGCAGGTGGACCCAGGTCCACCTGAGGAGGTGATGAGGCCGTCATGAAGACGTGATGGTTTCCCTCAGCAGGACACTTTCTTCCCGCCCTTACCCGCTTCTTTCAGCCTTTGCTCTCTTTCTTTTGTTGCGGCACTGAGTGTGTCTCCTTAGTCCTATTGTGTCTGGAGCCCTTGTGAGGGGCTTGAGATGGCGCTCTCATTCTCTTGAGAGACTGGAATGGAGACAGGCATTGAGTGTTCTTCCATTTGCTGTGAAGATAAGCATCTGCCGAGCTCCTCACAATGCGCCGTAGCCCTTCACCCCCAGCCCCCTCCATTAGACTCAGACCTCTGTCCCCTCTCATAACGATCACCGGTTCCTTTCAGTGTCAGAAAGTAGGGGCCGTGCGCAAAGTCTGTGCAATATTCACCGCGCTTCCTGGACGTGTGCTGATGCCAGGGCTGCTGGCTTAGACTATTCCCGAACGGTAGCCTTGAAACCAAGACCCATAGAACCCAGAATATAAATTTGGACAACAGTATATGTAGTATGTAGCCAGTGGCTCCTCTAATCCTCAGTGGGTCACAGACAGCTGGGAATCCCAGCTACAAGAGAAACGTGAGTCCTTACCTGACCACTCTTGGAGTGGATCAGAGTGTCCAGAGGGGGCAGCCAGTCTGATTAGGAATGTTGTCCCAGTGGTAGGAGATACAGATGTTCTGAATTGGATTGCGAGCACTTTGACCCATGTATGAAGCTTGTGGTCTCTCTGAGCTGATGACCTTCTGCTGGCCCAAGGACACAGTCCCTGAAGTGAATGAAGCTATTTGGAATGAACTGAAGCCCCCTGTGAAACTCATAGGCAAGGTTTAAAGGTCAACTAGCTGGTTCCATTAAGACGGGCTTAAGCAAACACACTGGACCTTGGGCTAATTGTATGAGTTCATAGGCTGGGTACAGCATCACTCTCCCTTAACTCGAATTGTCAATTGCTTAAGGCCCATCAGCACTTTTATCAGTCTTGGCTTTTCACGGGATTAAAAATAAATTAAGTAGTGGATTTCGTGTACATGGCCTCTAATGCTCTGACAAATTTGTCTTGAAGGAGAGAAACAACCCAATAGGAATGGAAATTGACAAAAAGGCTACATTGAATCCATCAGTTAATCAACAAGGGTATATTGGCAAGGTGATTAACTCTACCAGGAACCGATTCTTCGCATTTGATCTGCCTCACATCTCCGTGAGGGTGTGAGAGAGTCTTCCTGCTGGGCCTCATGGTTCTGCATGCATGTATTTTGCAGCCTGTGAGAGGAAGCTGGGTCTGGGGAAAGCACAGATGTGCATGACAGCCAATCCTCAAAATATTGAGCATCTGTTACACCTGAGTCATCTTGTTCAGATGTTGTAACATGTGCATTGCACTCTCAGAGACACACAAAGGCACAGGACCGTCAGCTGTAGTCATAATTAGAGCTAAGCTAGTCAACATTCACCGACAATGAAAGCTGCTCTGTTTGCAATTTCTTAGGGTATTTTCATCCATGTGAGCTCATGAACAACAATTCTAAGTAGCTTTATCCCTGCTTTACACATGGGTTCTGAAAGGTCTTAACTTCCCCCAAATTTACCGACTGGGGCTGTGCCGTGAACGGACGAGGCCAGTGTTCAGTGGCGTGTTCTGATTCCAACTATCTATTCCCATTCACAAGCCTGCGTGGAAAAGCAGGACAATTGGACTGGAGGGAACAAACAGAGAGGAGTGCTGAGAACGTAAGAAGCGACCTTTCCCCCTGAGCATTACGCAGGTGAGAAAGGGCCTCTGGTTCAGGTCAGCAGAACAAAGGAGCACTGCCATTGTCACTGCCGTCCTGACTACCCACCCACCACACTCTGCTGCAGCCTGGGGTCTAGCCATCATGCAAACCCTGGCCACTGGCCCTGCTGTCTGCAGCCCCGCAGAGTGGTCGCGCTGGGTGTGCAGGTGCGAGGTGTTTCATGGAACACTCAGCCACTGAAGCTGAGGGGATGCAAACATCTGGAGTAACACGGCATCTTAGCCTGAGCCCTGCTGACCTCCTCTAGCCAGCTGAGACAGCGCAAAGATCTGGGAAGCTGCAGGCCTGGTGGGGGATAGAAGGAAGATGACCAAGTGGGGGGGGGGTCACGGGGGGAGCTGACGTCATGGCTGGAGAGCACGAAGGGAAGTCATTTTAATCTCCAGAATGAGCTCAGAGGTGTAGAGAGGGTGGACACATAACCTCTATCCACTCACTTAATATATGGCTGTACGTCATTGTCGATGGAGTGTTCCATCTTAGAAAATGACTGTTGGTAATGGAAGTCTTGGCAAAGGTTTCGTTCTAATCAGCAAAACAGGGTTGGAGGGCTCGGCTGTGGTACCCTCACAAGAGGCTTTTAATTTTCGAGAGACGCTGAATTATGCGGCCACCAGACAGTCTCGTACAGGAAGCAATGCAATAAGTCAGAGGGACGTGCTGCCTTTTTTTTTTTTTTTTTTTTTTTTTTTTGCGTTTGATGAGCACAGGAAGTGGCCATTGGCCAAGCCTCTGAGAGCATGTCTGATCGCTGTACTGTGTGCACAGATTCTTAAGTAGTCCCCAAGGCCTAGAAGGAAAGGCTTTGGGGTGTCAGAAGCACCCCAGGGACAGAGAACCTGTGCACGTGTGGTCCCTGTTCAAAGCTTGCTTGTCTCGCTGGGACTGGTGCAGGCTGGTCTAGCCTTGCAGAGGTAGGTATGCCGAAGCTTCTGAAAGATAGTTTCGGGCACAGGGGCAAAGAACTTAGACACATCTCATTTCTTACTCTACTCTTGGCCAGCAAGGGCAGTGTAGCACACTGAGGATTTCTGTCCCTCATTTCTGCAGGAGGGCTGAGGCAAGCTTTAGCGTCAGAGGTTCAGAGGGGACTGTTGTCTGCAGGGTATAACCTGCCAGGTAGCTTCCTGGACCTCGGACCTGGCTCAGACCAGTGAAGAAGCTTCCAGGACCCCCAGAGAGGGGTTCACCTGAGCTTGAGGGTCTGGGGACGGCGATGGTAGGTGTGTGCCCTGTGCCTCCGCCACTCATGCACGGCCCCCAGGCAGAGGCTGTGTGAACCTCTGAGAGACGGGCCGCCTTCTGATGAAAAGCTGACTGAGAACGTACGCGGTAACTAGAGTGAACCCTAAAGGATGCCCCAAGCTGAGATGACAGGAGAAACGGCAGGACCTGCCTGTCCCACACAGCTGTTGCTTTCCAAGTTCTTTCCAGTAGATATGTTTATCCTCGTTACAAATGTATCTGCAAAGGCTTCTTATGCCTCTGAGTCTTCCAGGCGTGTTACTGTCACTCGGGGGCTCTCTCTGACACCCCCGAACCTGGCTCTTAGCGCAGACACCCCAGCCTAGCACATGTGGTGTGCAGACCGTGGCATCGGGGCATTTTGCAGCCCCCTCCCCCAAAGGGCTGCCGTTTGACATATTTGCTTAAATGTAAGTTTCTTGTCAGCATTTCCAGTCTCTCTATACCTTTCTTCTTACACGTGGTTCCTGTATTGCTTACACTCTCATGTCAGAACAGTGGAGCAGGCAGGTGGGTGGGTTTCGCTGCTTTGACAAGCAAACCTCACATGCTGTGTTGGAGGGACAGCAAGGTACAAGCCTAACAAGCTCCTGGCGAGGCAGAAATCACAGGAGAGCAGCAACAGCCATGACTCATGGGTGATGGCATCATTCGTCCAAGATTCTTGGAGTCTGGCTGTTTCCCCACAGTCCTGTGACGTAGAGACCAGCATGGCTGCTTCAAGATACAAACACTTGGCCTGGAGTCAGAGCCTGGGCACCTCCAGGGTTCTCCGGCTCTTTTCTGACTGTTGCCTTGGGTTTGATTATTCCAGTGGCTGGGAGGTTCTTTACTTTTCTTTCTCAAATAAATCCCACGGTCTGTCGGAAGTAGCTGTGATCTTGGGCCTTTAGTCTCGGGGGTCTGGGAGCCAAGTGGCCCAGGGCTGCACGGATGTGGCTTGCCTCAGACAGCTTGGACTAGCTGATTTCTTTCCCCCTATTCTGAGCATTTACTCTGTCTTCACGTTGAACAGACCCGAGTTACAAGGTAGTCTAGATTGAAACAGAAGAGCCAAGGACAAAAGAATTGAAAGGGACAAGATGCTCCTCTGTGCAAGCATGCAAGCTGTTTTTTTTTTTTTTTCTTTGTAAAATAAAATTTATAATCGTTGAGCATCGACAGCAGTGTGGGGTGATGACAACCAGTTTAGGGCAAAGGATGCTCCTGAGGTAGAGGAGCATGAACCCCACAATGGCGTCTGCGTGATCACTGAAGAATGGCGTCTTGGTTAGGGTTTCTATTGCTGTGAAGAGACACCATGACCACGGAAACTCGTATAAAGGAAAACGTTTAATTGGGGCGTGCTTACAGTTTCAGAGGTTCAGTCCATTATCATCAAGGCGGGAGCATAGTGGATTGCAAGCAGACGGACAGTAGCTAGTGTCCCGCAGCATCTTGCAGGCAACAGGAGGTCAACTAAGCACACTGGGTGGTACCCTGAGCACAGGGAACCTGAAAGCCCACCCCCCCCACACACACACCTCCTCCAACAAAGCCACGCCTCCCGATAGTGCCACTCCCTGTGAGATGATGGGGCCAGTTACATACCACAGGCTGCATGTCTAAGAGACCGGGAAAGCACCTTGTGCGCAGAGGGAAAAGGGGAGCTGAGGTGCCAGGTGGAGACAGGCCACTTTTTGTTCTGCTATTTTCCCTTATGGAGCAGAGCAGGGCAGGCCTGGGGAAGCAGCATGGGAGTGTTCCATGCTGAGTTAATCTCATGCCAATATTCTCTGACAAGGTCTAAGAGGTCTGTGCATGCAACAAAGATGAGGGCCGTGGTCTACATTTGACATGACCTGAAACACGACTCTGCAGGTTAAGAAAAGACTAAAGAGTCTTGATAGGCACACAGGTTATTCTCTCCCCCATACTCTACCTTTTCCTTTGGACACAGAATATTTCGAGAAGCTCATGAACAGGTACTGGGAATGCTGGCAGCTTGAGGGCAAAGCTACAGTGCGTGTGCAACGTGGGAAGCTAAGGATTCGGGCAGATTCCCTTTTAACGGCTCTAGAGCTGAGAGAAGGCACTCGAGATGCTTTTCCTTCAGTAGTCTTTTGTTCCTGAAGAGCAGCAGGCATAAGGCAAGGCCTCTGTGCCAGTTATTAGGAGTGACTGTTCGAGCTAATTCCCCCAAAAATGATGGGGCCAGCCATGTGTGGCCATTCATCCCAACACTTGGTAGGTAGAGCCAGCCAGCAGGACTGAGAGCTCTTGGCTAGCCTGGAGTGTACAGGAGTCCAAGACCAACTCAGGCTACCCAACTAAGGCCCTGTCTCAGAATTTCTAAACAAAAGCAAACCTTGTAAGCCAAGAAGTAGGCTGCAGGCTCTTAACTGTGACAACCGTTACGTCACAGCTCAGCGTTAGAGTCCACTAGATATCTGGATCACTCCTTACAATTCAGAGATGCTTAGATATAGGGTCAGGACGACCTGAGAAGATACCAGTTAATAGTGGATATCAGTGACGGGAAGAAACACTGGTACCAAAGCCATCTGGCTGAAACTGGCTCAGAGGCTTTTTGTGTCGATGCTGAAGATTATTGATACTTTGTAGTAAACAGGCCAAGGCACGGTGCTGGGTCTCTTCTGCCAAAGCATTACAGAGAATCAAGACAGCGGCCCAGGACGCTAGGCAAGTGCCAGTCCCCGTGGGAAAAGATTTAAGAGTCCTGAGAGTTTCCTCAGGTTATTAAAGATATGTGGGGGCGTTTCCGTATCTTCTCTGGTCTGTTGAGATCTTTCCACTTGGCAGGGAAAACCTCCTCTCTGGAGTTAATGGCCTTGAGACGTGGCCTGGGCTTTTGACTGGTAGATCTTCGGCGAGAGCAGATGGCCGCAGTGGTATTAAAGCTAAAGACTGCAGTAAAGCTTTTAATTGAAAACAATTGGACCCTGCTGGATGGTAATTACCTTGGCTGCTTGCAAATAATATCCTGCCCCTGATGCCATGAGAGGCAAGCTGAACGGGACTGCACGGGATCCACGCATCTAGTAAGATCGTAGCTTGGCGAAGCCCTTCTCCGGGGAAGCTCCAGGACAAAGGGTTTGAGGTGAACCCTGAACGGCAGACAGGCTTCCCTGTAGAGTGAGCTGCAGAGATAAAGCATCCATTTATAAAGCTGCCCAATGGTCTCTTAGAGGAAATTGATATTCCACCCACCTTCGGAAGGCTTTAAGTCCTTCTGTCTTTTCTCAAGATGATGAGCCCAAGGAGGGAGACATCATGTCTGGGTGATGGGCAGATGTTTATGCTGTGAGTGGCAGCCATGCCCCAGAACTAAAGAGCTAAAAGGTCAGTCTCCGTCTTATCTAAAAGCTTTCACCTCTTGACACCGCAAAGGGCTCTGTGACACTGAAATGTGGACAAGCGATACCCAGGGCGGGGATATAAGGCTCCGAGGGACCGGGCCCTGTGGTCACAATTGCTGGCCACCAGCAACAAACAGTCAGACTCAGAGCAGGATACTGGGATAGGGAGCAATGGGTGGGGAAGGGCCCAGGAAGCCTTTGACTCTGTGATTCTCAGAGGAATCACAGAGTGGGGTGGGGTGGGGGGGGTGGAGTGGAGGGGTGGCTTAGTAGGCAAGAGAGAAAATGCAGTGTCAAGTGATAGACAGACACTCCCAGTGGCCTCACAATGCACAAGCATGTGTGTGTGCACCGGTTCACACGTGTGTGCATACTGACCACCATCCCCTCCCCAGCAGCACACAAAATCACACACCGAGGTTTTCCTCTGCATTCTTTGGTGGAATTTGGGTGGTTCTATGCCCGGTCCTCCTTCGTGGGGAGCACTCGGCGTCACATAGACGTGGGGACATTGCTCAGGTGGCTCACTTCCTCCTGGTTCCTGCTCCAAGTAGGGACGCGATTTCCACCACCTTTGGAAGTTGGTGGCTTGTTCAGATTGTTGGTTTTTTGTTTGTTTTTTGTTTTTTTTTTTTTTTTTTCCCTTGTGGATGGCTCCTGAGAGTCTATCTATGGTTTGCCACGTCTTGATGTCTACCACCAGAAGTAATCCCATTAGTGGCCTGGATCCTGAGTGGAACGGAGCCCACAGCTGACTTGCTGAGGGCACACCCTCCCTGCTTACGGGCAGAATTCACTATGTGGGCCTTGGAGAGAGGATTCCAGTCTGATCTCTCTGAAGGCTTGGCCTGATGCCACACGGCCCCAGAGGAAGCCATCTCTAAGCCCGGCATCGAGCTAGAATGTTCATCCTATTTAGTGCTGAGCCTTGCCATTTCGGTGACAGCAGGAGAATGTGTGACTAAAGAACGTGAATGTTCTTCCTCATTCTGGCTTTTCCTCAGGAGCCGAGGGGAAGAGAGTCATCTTGGAACCTCTCGTAATTTTTCATGGGCTGTTAAGATACTATTTGCTGTTTGTATCACACTCAGTAATTGTGCGGTATAATTGATCCTCGTGGGCCCACAGCGTCTACTCTGTGGCATTATTTTATAGGTATTTGGAGGTGTATATTTTTATCGATTTGGCATCTATACAGCAGTAAGTTTGCTGGCTTGATGGACGTGGGGGGTAACATGAAGGGTGCTTGGCGCATCGATTTGGACTCCAGGAAGGTGATCTACGCGGGTCTGCATTCTTGTTACTGGGTTGAAGAGAATATTTTGGGTGAGCATGCGTCCCGGATGATAAATAAATACAGGGTTCTGTGGTTCTGCTCTTGCAGGAGATGGGCTGTGGGGGGGTAAGCCAAGGGAAGGTACGCTTGGCGGATTGACTTCTGCCAGGACAACACTGGTTTCCCAGGCTCTTCCTGTTTGCTTTCTCTTCCTGGGATAAACACCACCCCCAAAGGCAATGAGCTGGGGACAGAGTCTATTTCAGCCTGCAGGTCTCACTCCATCACCCAAGGAAGCCAGGGCAGGAGCTCTCGGCAAAAGCTTGAAAGAGAAACCACAGACGAAAGCTGCTCCCGAGCTTCCTTCCAAGACTCCCACAGTGGGAGGGGCCCTTCTACACTAATTAGCAATCAAGAACTTGCCCCCCAGGCCAGTTTGATGAGGGTGGGGGTCATGGATCCTCAATCAAGTTTCCCTGCTCCCCTTGGAGTTGACAAAGGCTATCACACGCCTTTGCTCAGGGGTTGTAATGTAGAATGGCCATGACTGAAATTGGCTGGATAGAAGGGTCTAGCGAGGTTGATGCTGACATTTCTAGAAACGAATGCAAATACGTGATGTATTTCTTTCATATTTATTTTCCTTGAGCAAAAATGGAACCATTTATATATTTACTGGCCATTTGTAGTTCGCTCCTCGGAAAGCGCCAGGCTGGTCATTGGCTCAGGCAGGAAGGTACCTGCCATGTAAGCATGAAGACCGGAGTTTAGATCGGAGAAATTGTGTTAAAAATATCAGCGTGGTGGGGTGGCCTGCCTGTTTCTCTATGCACTTGGCAGTGAGGGGCGGGAGGGTGGGGTTAGGGGGAAGACAGGTGGATCCCTGAAACTCATTGGTCAGATGTTCTAACCAAGTTGATGAGCTTCAAGGTTAGTGAGAGACTCTTTCAAAAACTAAAGGCAGAGAGTAATTAAAGAAAGATATTTGATATCAACCTCTGGCCTCCATGTTCTATGGCCTATACAGCACAACACCCATACCAACAACTACACACACACCTATCCTGTTGACTTTTCCAACTATATAGATTGGAATTCTTTAGCTGTTTAACGCTTTTAGTTATTTATATATTCTGGTTATAAATCCCCTGCTCAATAAATAGTAGGCAAGGATTTCTCATGCATTTTGTTTCCTCCCTCTTGACTCTGGTAATCGTGTCTTTAAACACAGCAGTGATACTTATTATGTCACTGTCCACGAGATGGGATCGGCCTAGGTATCCGTGCACTGACCGATGGATAGGAAAACGTGCTGTGTTTACAAAATGGAGCGTTATTTATCGATAAGAACAAAACCGTGTTATTTGAAAGAAAATGGGCCACGCAGAATATTATAATGTTACATCTGGCTCAAAAAAGACAAGCGCCACGCCTGTGCTCGCATGTGCAGAATATTGGAAATAGAAGGGGGACCGTCAGGGAAGAGAGAGGGGCAGGGAGAAGCCAGGAGAGCGACTGCATACAGAGCACATTGCACACATAGCTGAGAACCATGGTCCTGCCCAGTTATTGTACTCAATGAGAAAGAAGGGTTTTGATAAACAGTGGGGGCGTTCTGGTTGCTTCTCTCAGAAGTATCTCCTTCTAGAAAAAGGTGTTCATGTACTTACTCGCAGGGTCCTAGAGATCACCATTCATGCCTCCTGTGTGCCTGCTTTTATTTTCTTAGGCATTCTATTGCGTTTCCAGTGGCCGCTCTAACCCGAGTATGGAACATGGCTGTCTTTAGACACTTCTCTTTCGAGTAGTTCTTTTTCCTTCTTCCCGTTTCACCTTCCCTGATGACCAGAGGAGGCCCTGCAGCCGAGCAGATGGTTCTGGAGCTGAAAGTAGAGAAGGGGTGGGTGAGTGAATGTGGAGGCCGTTGGGACATTAACATTTGAGATGACATTAATGTTTGAGGGCAACGGGGAACGGCGGGACCCATTATTCCTTGAGTTTTAGAAATGGTCTCATTTTCTGTCGCCACACTTTGACTTGTTGAGTAAAAAATTAAAGGCAGTGGAGAGGGGACAATGGATGAACAGCCACGTGGGGGAACGTAGGTGTAGCCTCTCTTGGTCCTGGCAAGCTTACAAATGGATTTTGGCCTGAAACCAGCTGCAAGAGCCTGGCTTAGTTCATGCTGGTTAAGGTAGCTGACTGGCATAGGCAGGAAAGCATTATTCACAGCTCTCAGTTATGTGAATAATTTACTCTCTTCCCTAGATAGAACGAACTCCGGAAAGCCTTCGGGACTCTTTGGATAAAGTGCTCTGCAAACATGTCAGACAACTTTTGACTTTTATTGCAGAGGAGCTTGGTTAGGATGGATATGGGAGTTAAGTTAAACACAAGGATTTATTGCCTGAGGGAGCACCTTTTAGCATAATTATTTTAAGAAAACAAATAGGTAATAAAAGAGCGGAAATCATATGCACACCATAAATTTTATTTAATATAGCTCTGTTTTGAACGCAGGTGCAACTGACTCACTTTTTGTAAATAATTAACATTGTCTCCGTAGGCCTATAAAACCAAACCCCGCCTTGTCACCCAAGTGCAATGATTATTTTGCACACAGGCTCTCGCCACGCCTGTGGTGACCAGCTCTTACAGTTGTGCACAGCAAGCTCACTGCCCCAGTCACTGGAAAAGTAGATATTGTGTGTGTGACATGCGAGTTCCCGTCTGTCTGTCTGTCTGTTGCTCACGGGGTGGGAGGAAAGGGAGGGAACTTGCGGAGGAAAGAAAAAAAGCTGGAGAGTTGGAGGAGGAGTTTTACAGTAGACTTTGAGCTCCCAATTCTCCTTGTTAGGATGAGCTGTTCAAATTAAACACGGTGTTCAGAGTGCGCCTACCACCGCAGTACCCGTGAGTCCGACGTGTGGGAGCTCCGTGGCACTGTTGGAAAGTGACTTTGAACTATCTGAGCTCTGGGTGTCCTTGGAGAACGGCCTAATGCCAACTTGGCCATCCAAAAGGGGGGTGGTCTTCAAACGAAGGGAACGAGGTCCTCGGGAAACTTCACAGATGGTGATGGCGTCTTTGGAGGGGGTTAGAGGGCTGGAGGGAGAGTGCTAGATGTGGGGCCGAGTAGAGAATCGTTTAGGGTACAGATCTTAACCGTTCAGATCGAGTGAGCCACGGACATGTTCTGGATTGAACGGGAGGACATTTTGGTATATGGATTGTACTTTGGGCTTCTCCTCCCAGTTTGCTTGCTATGAGAGGGTTTCTGATCTACTATACATTATATATTGTATAACACATGTGACCACATATTTATTAAAATTTAACATTATTTACATACAGTTCATACTTTGTGCAACCATATTATTCACTCACTACTCGTTAGCCTGTGAATTACTGTATTATCTAATAGTAAGTTCCTCAAAAACATAAATATTAAAAAATTAATATTTTAAAAATTTAAAAAATTAAACTTACTTTCTTCTTAAAAAAATTAAAACTTTAGAATGCTTTGTGCACATGTGTGAATGCATGCATTTGCGTGCTCATATGTGTCCAAATGCACATATGTGTGGATGTATGTGGGTATGCATAAGCCAGGAGACAATCTCATATGCCTCTTCTTAAGTTCAGTGTGCCTTATTTCTTTCTGTCTTTGTTTTTTTAAGCAGGGTCTCTTGTTGACCTGGAACTCACCAAGCAGGCTAGGTTGGCTGGTCAGCTATCTCCAGGAGTCTGCCTAGCCCAGACTCCCCAGCATTGAGAGTGGTGGTGATGGTAGTGATGGTGCTCTGTGTGCGTGTGTGTGCGTGTTGTGTGTGTGTGTGTGTGTGTGTGTGTGTGTGTGTGCACGTGTGTGGGTGTGTGGTTCAGGGAACAGCTGCAGGAGTGAGGTCTCCCCTTTTGGATATTAAAAAAAATGGGTTTGTGCGGAAAACATTTTTCCTCTTTTGTCACCTTGTAGCCCCACATCCTGCTCTTTTCATGTTTGACTTGTAGGTGATCAAACTTGGGTTCTCATGCTGGCAAGACAAACACTCTACTGACCCAGTCATCTGCTAAGGCCTGCAAGGCTTGGTGCAAACAGTTAATACTATTTTCCCCTCCCTCCCTCCCTCCCTCCCTCCCTCCCTCCCTCCCTCCCTCCCTCCCTCCCTCCCTCCCTCCCTCCTTCCCTCTCTCCCTCCCTCCCTCTCTTCTTCCATCCCTCTCTCCCTCCCTCTCTGTCTTTCTCCCTTCCTGTCTCTCTCCTCTCTTACACACACACACACACACACACACACACACACACACACACACACACACACACAGAAACACGTATGTCTTTATACCAGGGGCCCTCAGGATGGGATAGCATGAACACATGTAAGAGCCTGAACTCAGGCTAGAGGCCCCCACGGTTTGGTGGGGTAGATGGGGCAGCAGCAGGAGGGCCTTAGTGTCCCTGTATAAACTCAGCCTCCTCCATGTTGCCTCCACTCTGAGAAAACGAGTCAGCAGACAAGCATCACCTCAAGCCTGTAGGAACCAGGGTGGCGAGTGGCCAGAACAGACCCCTGAAAGTAGTCCTCTGACTTCCACATGCTTGCTATGGCCAGCACGTGCTCCTCCACAAACAAATAAATGGTTAAAAAAGCAGAATCAACAGTGTGCATGTATGTGTGTGTGTCCATGTGTGCATGTATAATGTACACACAGTTTCTTTCATTTTGGATTTCTTGGGCTCCCTGAATCTGAAAATTAATGCAACTGCCCCAAGCCATTACCTCCTCACACTTCTTTGCTGTGTTTATTGCCTTTATACATTTCCCCTAAGATCTGCTGGGCCTCGTCCCTCCACGGTACTTCCTACTTTTCTGTCTCAATGTTGAAATCGACCAGTCAGCTCACAGATTCCCTCCTCAGGGATGTCTAATCTGTGGTTCTAACTTGTCTGTTAATTGCCCAACTTTATGCTCAATTTTTATTTACTCTTCTGTGCCTTTGCTTTTCTTGTTCAGTCTTAGCCCGTCCGTCCGTCTGTCTATGTCTCACACTTTTCACGGTTGCCCAGTAGTTTTGCTTCATGGGTTGGAGGTCACTCCTGTCTCCAAAACGCATGCATGCATTTTGCCTGTTGTGCTTGACAACTCTAACTTCCGCTTTGTGGGTTTGCCCTTGGTGAGGAAGCTTCTGTTAATTTTTTCCCCGTGTCAGCTGTTGTCCTTGCGTATGTTTCCTGACTTTGGATTGTGAAATGCATACTTGAACTTATACGTAGAGATTACTTGAGATCTGGGTGTAAGGTTCTTGTCTAGGGTTTGTAGAGGGTATAAGGTGGTGTGAGTCACGGCCCTGAGCACAGCAAGGACCAGTATCCTTACGTGTTTCTCCCCCCCCCCCTTTAAGAATCAACACGAAGGACCGTCAGTTAGTAAAGGTGCTTGCTGTCTGTATTGGAGACTTGACTCCAATGCCTGAAACCAACATGGTGGACGAGGAGCATGGACTCACAGAAGCTGTTCTCTGTACTCCACAGGCCTGCTGTGGTAAGCACACGCACCCCACAAATAAATAAATGTTAAAAAAACCCACACACCTAAAAACCAGAATCAATACTAAGGTTTTTCATATACTCTCCTTCTTGTGGCTGTTATTTCCCGAGGGTCCGGTGTTCATTATGTGGTGGTCTCTGAGCCGGGCCCGGACCTTACATAAATCTGTGGCCTGGCCTTCTGTGTTTTGGCACAGCCCCAGACATTGCCAGACACTATCTCTCAGTCTGAGCTGTCACTTCTTCCTGTTCAAGGCTGTCTTTAAGACTGCCAGGGCTTCCTCTAAATTCTTGTGAGGCTAACTACAAAACGAACTAAAAGTGAAGTTTTCTACATTAGTTTTAATCATTTTCTATTTGGAGGCTTTTCCCAAATGCCATTGGCTATTTGGGGGGAGATGGGAAATACTCCTGTGGGTTACGGACATCTTGTCTGAGTAGTTTCACCGTGATTTCTCTAGCACATCTGTACTGGGGACCTCAGGATGGGACGCCATGAACACATAAGAACCTGATTTCAGGCTAGAGGACCCCACCCACCGTTTGGTGCTGTAGGAGGTGACAGCAGAAGGGGCTTAGGGTCTGTGTATGAACTTGGGTTGCTCAATGTGAACTACATTCTCAGAAAATGAGCTGGCAAAGGCAGGGATCTGCAGACGGATACATCTTTCCACAGAACCCTTCCCGCCTCCTCGCCATCGTCTTTGTTGCATCAGACATGCCCATGCAAAAGTACACGAACATTTGTAAAGCAAAAGAGTCAGGATTCCACAGAGGTGCTGGGCACATAGTCCTCAGGGCTGTGGTGCAGTCGGTTTCAATACATGGGGTTGGGGGGGGGTGTTGCTTGGACGTGATGATTAAGCATACTGTGGTGGGGTCCTCAAAACTGAGCCTCTTTTTGATGGTGCTGAATCGGAATATGAAATGTAGCTCGCCGTGTTATGCTTCTCTCTCTGCACATACCTACAGTGTTTTCAGTTAATAATGACCTGAAATGATGTTATTCTGCATCGATCCATAGGTTTCACCATGCTAACTGGTTTTCTACACAACCCCCTTGCCCAGTGGCCCCGGCTCCTGTGAGACACCAATTTCTGTCTGCACAGACTCCCGTGTCCTTCAGCCCAGGGAGCACTGTCCAGAGTGGCTCAACGGTACCCACTGTAGCCCGTGTGCGTCTGTCCCGGATGTGGTCCCGACTCAGTGGACCCTTTTCTCTGTGCTCCATCCCGGAACGGCAGCCCATATTCCTCTCCAACCTGACGGCACTAGGGATCACCTTCCAGGCCTAGCCCTACCTCTGAGCATGTCTGGGAGGGCGTTTCTACGGAGATGAACTGAGAAGACAGGACTCATCCTGAATCTGCGTGACGCCATTCCATGGGTCGTAGTCCCAGACTGGGTAAAAACGGGCAATGGAGAAAGGCGGCTGGGCGACGTCACGGATCCCGCCACGTTTCCTGGCCTGTGGGTGCTAGGAGGCTCCTGCTGCCACAGAGATTTGCTGCTACTTCATTCCTCATGGTGGAGGATTGTGCCCTCCTCCAGTAATGATGTGGGATAAATCCCAACTCCTGTAGGCTGTGTCTTGGTGGGCGTTTCCCCATAGTACAATGAAAAGTAACTCCCCTGGAGGCCAGCATCGGGCATGGGAGCCTGCTTTGGGGGATGGGAGCCTCTGTGGACTCTAGGGTGAAGGCCATGACAACCTCATGCTTTTCAGAATCGAAAATCTTCCCCATGGTTTTCTGAGGCCCATTCCTCCCATAGGGATACGGCCTGTCCCACTGCTCCTGTAGGCCGTGCGTGATTACAGACCTGCCTGGACACCTGGGCAGTGTCCTCTGGTCTGTCCTGTTGTTGGAGGGTAGAGGCGACGTGGCAGTTTCTGCTGGCCTGGCCCGTTGCTGAAGCAGTAGTCTCCTCTCTGTTACAGGTGGGGTAGAATGGTAACCACTGTCAAAATTCAAGTTGAGAACAGAGTCTTCTCACTGGGCAGGGACACACCCAGTGACCCGACTCTTTCTGAGTATGTGGTGGAGAGGCTGTATCGGCCCTTGGGTGTTGCTGTTGACTGGGTGTGTATGTGTGTGTGTGTGTGTGTGTGTGTGTGTGTGTGAGAGAGAGAGAGAGAGAGAGAGAGAGAGAGAGAGAGAGGGAGAGGGAGAGGGAGAGGTATGAGAAGCATGATGTGTGGATGTGTATATACATATGGGCATGAGGCATGGGTGTGGCATGGGTGTGGCAATGGGTGTGAAAGTCAAGACCACCTCCGGTGTCGGATCTCCCGTTCTACCTTGTAGAGACAGGGTTCTACCTGGGCACAAGCCTCCTGACACACATGTTGTTCTGGCTAGCCTTGAGCCTCTGAGGGTGCTCCTAACTCCAGCTTCCATCTTCCTGCAGGAGTGCTGAGATTTCGGAAGCCACCGGTGTCATGTGCCAAGCTTTTACTCAGACTCTGCCAATTTAAACCCAGGCCTCCATGCTCCCGTGGCGAGCGTTTTACTTACTCAGTCTGCGAGCCAGCCTGGACGTTCCTCTGCCTCCCGTAGGAAACAGGTGAAAGGCCTGTCCTTCCCCAGTGTATGGCTCGGAGAAATAGCCTGTCCTTCATGCATATAAAAAGTGCATAATTGTTGTTCAGCCCCTATGAGCTTGCTCTAAGGACCCCCAGGAACAACTATTTGGGATGTTCGTAGTCAATGTCTTTTAAGTATTTATTAATTTGAATTGTGTCACCTACAAAACTCACCGTATTGAGAATGAACTAATGCTGGGATTTTTAGATGTACCGTTCCGCAGAGCGGCTGGAAACCGGGCGAGTGTGCGTGAGGGTGACTCAGAATCAAGGCACTGCTAAGCTCTTCTCAAATGTCAGAGGCCAATATGGGCACATGGGAAGCGAAGCTAGTGTTTGCTGGGACTAGAAGTCTCTCCATTATTCATGAAGGCTTTGCGCTCTTGAATCCTTTAATTCTGCCACGTCTCCAGTACAAACGCCAACGCCAGTGCTTTCCAGTTACACGATTTGTAAAATCAGATCCTTCAGCTGTGCCTCTGTGGTAGAACTTTTTTTTTTTTTTTTTTTTTTTATTTAATGCAAGGAACCAACCGTAGTGTCCATTAGTCCAATAATGCTGGCCCCCGGAAGAAATAAAACTCAATGGACAACACCACAAATAGGGGTATTTTTAATCTCCAGGGATGCTGCATAGTTGTAGGGCCGTGTTTCGGAATTTATATACAAACACAAAGGCTCAAGGAGGTGAATAGATTGTTTCTTAAGTGACACTATCCATTGTCTGCAGCTGAAGCGTCCACTGAAAGCTTTCTTTATTTTTCTTCTTCCTTTCTCTCTTTCTTTCTTTCTCTCTCTCTTTCTTTCTTTCTTTCTTTCTTTCTTTCTTTCTTTCTCTTTCTTCTTTCTTTCTTCCTCTCTCTCTCTCTCTCTCTCTCTCTCTCTCTCTCTCTCTCTCTCTTTCTTTCCTTCTCTCTCTCTTTCTTTCTTCCTTTTGACCCAGTTTCTCTCTGTCGCTTTGGAGCCTGTCCTGGAACTAGCTCTGTGGACCAGGCTGGCCTCAAACTCACAGAGATCCCCCTGCCTCTGCCTCTCCAGTGCTGCGATTAAAGGCGTGCGCCACCAACACCCAGTGTCACTGCAAATTTTCTTGCTGGCGGAGCTCTGGGCTCTTGTGTCATTTTGCCTGTGTGGCTCCTTCCTGCCGGCTTCTGCCCTGACCCTTCCAACCTATTCAATCCTGCCCAGAGGTCACCATGCCCAAGTCCTTTCCAGACTGACAGGGGAAGCCACCTCCATTATCTGCACACCCCTTTTCTCCTTCTTTCTCAATCCTGTCCCCTCCTCCTTTTCTACCCACTCCCTCCCCAAGTTGGGGATCTTAATGTGTGCCCGGACGAGCCTTGAATCTATGGACTTGACCATCCTCCTGTCTCAGGCTGGCTCGTGGACGATTGTCTTGGTTGTAGGTGATGTGGGAAACCCTGCCAACTGTAGGCGGTGCCGTTGTCTAGGCTGGGCCCTTGAGGAGTGAAGAGAACTTGCTGAGTTCTGAGCAAGCAGGCAGGGTGGATGTGTTCACCTCTCCCTCCTGATCTGGACCGCGGGTGTTCTGTGATCACCTGCTTCGAGCCCCCGTCGCTGGGACATCCCCACAGTGACAGACCTGTCACCTGGAGTTGAGAACAGAATGAAATATTTCCTCCCTCACCTTGTTTTCTGTCAGGGTGTTTTTGTCATAGCAACAGGGATAAAACTAGACCAGCGAGGCGCTCAGCAGATGCTTAGCCTACCCATTGGCACAGGACTAGTAAGTGCTACCTGACAGCATTAGAGTTAGAGGTGCCCATACTTACCAAGTCCTGTAACAGCAGTAATGTGTTAACATAATGAGGCTACCGTCCCAGTCAATCAAACACGGGCCAAGGATTTTGTAGGGTAGACAGAGCCCTTTCGCATGTATATCTAAAGGGGATCACCCTGGGTACTCCCGCTGGACTGAGACATCCGAGTATCCCTGGAGGGCTTTGCTTGTGAGTCTCTGTGAGCGTGGGTATTCTACCACCCACATACTCTTCCTTCTATCCCTGCTCTCTCACAGAGAGTCCCGAGAGCATCACACATCCCTGGTGGCATCCTGACAATGTCCTTCACTCTGTGATCTGCTGCTTGTCTGGAGTTGTCACTGGTCCTCTTCTAGGGTCTTCCCTGCTCGTCACTCCCTGCCTCCCGACTCAGTGTTGCTCAGCAACCGTGCTCTCCGCTAGGCTCAAAGAGGATGCTCTTCTGTGTGTCGGGCAATCCTGTATGCACTCAGTGCATAGCAGTGGCTAGTGCCCCGCACCCTCCCTTACAGCTGAGCCCCGCCCCCACACATGCTCCCTGTCCTTGTTTGAGGATGCCAGGGATTGACAGAGCAGGGATTTCCTGCTTCCTTTCCTGGCCAGGAACTTTGTTCTTCTTTGAACAAGTTACTTGGTGTTTTGAAAACCTTTGGAGAACAGAGCCAGGCAACAATAGGGTGGTGGTAGCTAACTGGTGACCCAGGGATTCACCATTCACCATTCTTGTTCTTGACCAACAATACTCAGGCTCCCGAGTGAAAACTGGTTGCGTGCGTGCGTGCGTGCGTGCGTGCGTGCGTGTGTGTGTGTGTGTGTGTGTGTGTGTGTGTGTGTGTAGTGGGCATGGGTATGGGTCATGAAACTAGATTGGCAACTATGACAGGGGATGACAAGGTCTCAGGGTGGAGAGGAGAGGGTGGAGGGCAGAAGGAACGAAATGTATGCGCATCACAAAACCCATTACTTCCTCTGCTAAATTTTACAAATTAAAAATTGTATATCCCTGAGCTTTAGGAAGAGAGTGGTTGAATGTGAGGGTTCTAGCTGGGCACAATCATTTGTCAGTAGCTTAGTATTGTGGAAAGGCTATTCCTAGTTATTTCTTGGTTATTTACAATACCAGAAATTATGGCCCATTTATAGGAATAACAAGGCAAGAACAACCCTTCTACAGAAAGTCTGAGCTGCAAATGAGTGGAAACATCAGCGGGGAATTAATATTTATTTTCCCTTTTGAGATAAGATCTGGCTGGTCTTGAGCTCTGTAACTGAAAGTGACCTTGAACTTCTGAGCCGGAGCCTCTACCTCTGGAATGCTGGGATAGCAGGAGTGGCCCGCCACTGGCTTTATTTAGTGCTGGGGATCTGACCAGGGTTTCATCCATGCTATGCCAATCCTCTACCAACCCAGCCACATTCCCAGCCCTGCAGGGAAATCTTAATATTCTCTCTTGGTTTCGCCCTTTTGTGTAATCAAGCAACTAACTAGCTAAGTATCTAATCAACTAATCAACTAACAAACAAGTTAGTCAACTTGCCAAGCAAGCGAGCAAAGGGACTTGGTAAGTTCCGTGCTTTGCCTTAGCAAGTGGTAAAGGCTTAAGTGGTACAGCAGGGCACAGACATGTACAGGGTCTGTCTTTGATCGTGATCCAGGGTAGAAACACTTTGATTCACGTTTCTGGCTCGGGATACAGAAGGTGGGACCCACTGTCTTTGTCTACGCCGTTCCCTCCAGCCAATGATGATTTTGTCAGCTTTTACTAGAAACAGGACTGTGTCCAGCCTCATCTGCTGGCTGTCCTGTTCTGAATGCCATGCATTTTTTTTTTTTTTTTTTTTTTTTGTGAATTAGCTAATGCCCCTGCCCACAGAGCCTAGATGAAACAATGTGGCTTCCCAGCACCAATGTTTGTTTGATACAATCTGAGCACCCGACATATGGACCACAGAGGAAAAGGTTCCTTGGTCCTGTGGTCTCTCATAAAATACTCAGATGTAATTAACACGAAGTAGTTAGTAATTTCAGGGAGAGAGCAGTGTTCAGAGATTTAATTCGACGTCCGGCTCTGAAGTCTTCTGGTAAACTAGAAGAAATCACATACATACCTTTGACTCTCTTGCCTTAATTATTTTTCTGCTGTTAGGACAAAAATATCTACTTTGGGGGTGCAGTCCACTGTTGGGGAGGTCTGAGCAGCGGAATCTGAGGCAGCTGGCTGTTATCACACCCACAGCCAAGTCGAGCAAGGCTGTGCTGGGCTAGCATTCTCCATCGACGCAGACTAGGGGTCCCAGTACAGAGACGGTGCCCTTGAGAGGGGCAAGTCTTTCCACCTCAGTTAACCCAAAGTAGATAATCCCCACAATCATGCCCAGAGGCCAGTTTCCCAGGACATTCTAAGTCCCATCAAGCTGTGGGAAGGTATCACTCATCACGCCCAAGTCCAGGTGGGTTTGTGTGCATGATCACACGTGAGCCGTGAGCGCACATTGTAACTGTTTGATCCCAGCTAAGACCTCTTACTTTTATCTTTCCCAGGATGATCTATGACTTTAGTTTTGACTGTCAGAGAAAGCAATAATCTTTCTAAATTAGGGTCTGAAAACAGAGGGGGGTATCAAGGAAAGGACTTTCTCTCCCTCCCTCTCTCTCTCTCTCTCTCTCTCTCTCTCTCTCTCTCTCTCTCTCTCTCTCTCTCTCTCCCTCTCCCTCTCCCTCTCCCTCTCCCTCTCCCTCTCCCTCTCCCTCTCCGTCTCTGTCTCCGTCTCCATCTCCCTCCCCCTCCCCCTCCCCCTCTCCCTTCTTCTCCCTCCCCTCCCCCTCCCCTCCCCCTCTCTCCCATTTGTACTTACTCTAAAATGTTCTGTTCAGGATGCTGTGTGCAAAGTGCCAGATTCTGCCCAGCCGCCCCCATTGTTTTAGACATTAGCAGAGCTGGAGCTCTCTAGAAGCATTAGTACTTTGAGAAACAATGTTTCTGATTTTTCCCACTGTGAAATTCGTGGTCCGGGCGGGGCGCGAGGATGGAGGATGGAACCCCTGCCAGCTTCTTCACTTCGCTGCTTAGACAATTTTCATGTTACAGATGCTGAAGCCAAGGCCTAAAGAGCTTACAATGCCTTTTCTTCTGCTTCATTGTTGGAGCTGAAGAACACAGTTTCCCCCCCCCCACAGGTCTGCTATGTAAGAGGTCACAGCAATTCAGGATCCCATAGAGGGTTCCAGATGGAGCTCTGAGATGCTTTCCTTCACATAACAGGTCAGCCTGACCCAGCAGATAACTGAACTTGAAATGGGAAGAATTCAGACATTCCTCAAGGATTGATTGTCACAGTTCCTCCCCACCCAGGACAGAAAGATGCTCTTCACCAGTGAGTGGTGGCCTGCGGTGGATAGCTCCTTCCTCTGTCTGGGCTCTGCAGGGCCCAGGGGCTCCCTAACCTCCTGGTCCCCCAGTTGCCTTGATGTCTTACAAACATCATCTTCTGCATCATTTTTTTTTTTTCTGGCATTCTCTAGTGGGTGATTGACCTGTTCTAAGGGACAGCGGCTATTTTCATATTTAGATTATTCTGCCAGGAAAACATTAAATTACCCAGAACACCTGACAGATTTCTCTGGAAGCAAAACAGCAGTTTAGCCTAGAATTATATCAGTCAAGACATTTATGCTGTCTACAGTCACGGCTGGGGGTGGGTGGTGATTGGGGTGGGGTCCAAGTGAAGTCTTACACCAGTTAGAATAGTTAGAATAGTTATCTGAGTGAGGGAGGAAGCTGGATTGGCATCAGACTCCTGAGCCAAGTGGGATAACGGTGTCAAGAGGAATGTGGTGGCTTGAAACAATGCCCCCCAAAGGAATTGGCTCTATTAGGAGGTGTGGCTTTGCTGGAGTAGGTGTGGTATTGATGGATGAAGTGTGTCACTGTGGAGGCGGGCTCATATATGCCCAAGCCACGCCCAATGAGACAGACCACTTCCTGTTGCCTGTGAGTCAAGACGTAAGGACTCTCAGCTCCTCTCCAGCACCGTGTCTGCCGGCACATCGCCATGTCCCGCCATGATGATAATGGGCTGAACCTCTGACTGTAAGCCAGCCCCAATTAAATGTTTCCCTTTATAAGAGTTGCTGTGGTCATGATGTCTCTTCACAGCAATAGAAACCCTGACTAAGACAGGAGTTGATGCTGGGGACTAGGGTATTTCTGTGATAGCCTGACCATGCATTTGTTTCAAGGAATACAGCCCTTGGGACTGTGGGCTAGGAAAGCAGCTGGATGTTTTAAGCGCTGCTAAATGGGCCATCCTAGTAGGGACATGAAAGCTGAGTGTGATTTGAACCGTAGGTGCCTGGATCAAGACCATCCAGAGGAGAAGAATATTAATATGTGAGGTCGTTCTTGTGGTATTCTGGTGAAATGTGGTTGCTTTTTGCCCTTATCCAAATAGTCTGCCTGAGACTAAAGTGAAGAGATTTGGGTTAATTCTGTTGGCAGAGGAAATCTCGAACAGCCTAGTGTAGGCTCTGGCGTGCGGTTACTGGCACTCATAGTTACGCAGATTTATAATGAAAAGAAGCAAGTTGAACACAGTAAAATATGAAATGTAAAATCTGAGGAGAAAAGGAGCACAGAAAGGTAGAATGGAGTTAAGTCCCGTGTTCAAGGAGATAAGTAAATTAAGAAATGGGAGAAAGGGCGTGGCCACCTCAGGGCAAGATCCCACACAGCCAACTTTCCAACTAGTGAAAGGAATTAAAGAAAAGCTGGGAGCCAGGTGTGGTGGTGCACGCCTTTAATCCCAGCACCGCAGAGGCACAGGCTGGTAGATCTCTTGAGTTTAAAGCCAGTCTGATGAACAGAGCAAGTTCTAGAACAGCCAACCTTAGGCAGTAAAGACGATCATTAAAAACAGAAAGCTGGTGAGGATGTAACTGAACAATGGGACCTTGTTCTGGTCCCAGCAAGCAGCAGAACTTGGCAGCTTTGGCCGTGTGGTTCTGGCTTTAGAGTTAAGGAAAGAAGAAAAGGCTATGGGATTTGCTTTCACATGCCGAGGCCAGGCATGTGTCAGGGGTGCTTCTGAATGGAGGCCTAGAGAGGACATTTCATGAAGCTAGGAAGCTCGATTGCCTTGGAGACTGTTATGGACTATGGGGACTTTTGAAGTTGGACTGAATGCATTTTTGCATTATGATATAGCTACAAGCCTTTGGGGACCAGGGATTGGAATGCAGTGGATTGAAAGAAAATGGGCCCCAATGCATGGCCTTGTCGGAGGAAGTGTGTCACTGTGGGGGTGGGCTTTGAGGTCTCATATATGCTCAAGCCATGCCCAGTGTCTCAGACCACTTCCTGTCGGCTGCGAGTGAAGTTGTGAGGACTCCAGCTCCTTCTCTAGCACGTGTCTGCCTGCACGCTGCCATGCTTCCTGCTATGATGACGGGTAATGGACTAAATCTCCAAAAATGCAAGTGAGCCACCACAATGAGATGTTTTCCTTTACAAGGGTTGCCACGGTCATGGCGTCTCTTTCCAGCAATAGAAACCTTAGCTAAGACAAGGAGGAAGGATTTCTGTGGGTCCAATTATGTGGAGCTAACCTAGTTGGCCACCCACACTGACCACCAGGCCTGGTGACAGAGGGCAGGCACTTCTGTAGTTAAGAGGTAGTTCAGTGTCTACTGAGAGCCATGGCTGGGCTTGGCATGGATCTTCCCTTCTAGCCACATGGCCCTCCAGGTAGAGACCCGCAAGAGTCAGTAGTCACGGACGGGCTAGTCTGAGAGGGAGGGTAGATTTGTCTGATGCACATTCATTAATGATGGCCATTCATTAAATCTAGGAGTTCCACCCAAGGCCGCACCCATGTGGGGGAGGTCTGCCTTGGCCCAGGAGGGTTGTAGTGATGGGACCTCAGGCAAACAGGCCCCTGCTAGGTCATTTCTCAACACTTCCCAAGCAGCTCTATTTACGGGGATTCCGGGCATCTTAGTTACCTTTCTATTGCTGTGACAAGCACCATGTCCAAGACAACTTACAGAAGGCAGTATTCAGTCGGGGGCTTGCTTACAGTTCCGGGTGGTGAGTGCATAGCTAGCCACCTTCTGAAGTGGGCAGGCGGGCCTAGGGATGGATCAGTGGCTGAGAGCTTACGCGTTGAGACAGCGACCGTAAGGCAGAAGGAAGGCTAATGTTGTGGAATTTGAAACCTGCAAGCTTACCCTCAGTGACACACCCCCTTCAACAAGGCCAGTCCTTCCCAAATAGTTCCACAGACTGGGGACCAAACACTCAAACGTATGAGCCTAAATACAGGGGCCATTCATTCAAGCCACCACACAAAGTAACCCTGGACCGTAGCTATCACCTTACATTTGAGCAGCAGTGGGCGCTCGTTATACCGCTATACTCTGGGGTTTGGGGGGTGACTAAGGATTTGTTAGTAAGAGGGAAACAGACCTAAAAGTGTTTTAAGAAGTCTTGCTTATTTTCAAACCATGGTACTTTTCTTTCTAATATTTGTATGTGTGTGTGTGTGTGTGCTTACGTGTGTGACCGTGAGTACTCACGTGTCATGAATAGGTGTGTTTCCCGCTGCACATGCCAGGATATCCATCTCAGTGGCTTCTGTCTCTGTCTCCCTTCTTGCCTTCGGATAGGAGCTCTGGGGTGGTTCCAGGCCTGATGTGGGCGCCGAGGCTCCAAACTCCGGCTCTCACATTCGAATGCAGGTGTTCTACCACTGAGCCTCTCCCCAGCCCACGTTCCGTCTTTATTGAGTAGACTTTAGTAAAACTGAGTGTGGTCCATCAAAGCTTCTTCAATTACAAAATAAACAGGACCAAAAGCTTTTAAAGTAGCAGGTGTGGGGGCTGCTACAGCCCAAAGCGGTGTGCTGTGTCTCTGAGCTGAAAGAAAAACAAATTTAATTTGCCTGCTTTATTAGAGATGAAGCCCCCAAAATGTACTTGGGATTTAAATACAGTATGGATGGTGTAGAGTGTAGCTTCTGATAGCATACAACCGCAATCAGAATCAGAACAATCAGAACAATCATGTTCTGATAACATGACAACACATACATGCACACACTCATGCACACACACACACACACACACACACTCATGCACACACACACACACTCATGCACACACACACACACACACTCATGCACACACACATACACCACATATGCACACCCACCACACACCATACACACACATCACACACACACCACACATACACAACACATGCCACAAACACCACACATACCATACCAATATACTACACACACACCACATGTACCACACATACTATACACACCACACATAGACACACACACACACACACACACACACACACACACACACACACACACACTGTCCAAACCTAAACGTGAATAGCAGCTAGTCTAGGGAACTCTGGATTCAAAGCAGAGCAGCAAGGCTGCAGAGCCCGTGGCCCAACCCCCTATTTTATCTGCCAACCTCTGCTTCTGGGCTGGGAGTCCCCGGCAATGTGAATAGATGACAGCTAACGTGGCTTGAAATGAATTGAACTTTGTCTGTGTCCCAGGTGGCACATGGGTGTCAATGGTCCTCAGTTGGAGCCATTTGGTCTCCCAGGGGACATTAGGCAATGTCTGGAGACATTGATGGTGTCAGAAGGGGGTGGTAGGGGTTGCTATTGACATTCGGTGAGTAGAAGCCAAGGAGGCTGCTGGACCTTCTGACACACACAGGGTAGGCCCTCGTGATTAAACAGAAGGCTGTGGTTGAAAGTGGCCATTGTGCCAGCTGTGGGAAAATCTGTTAAACGTTACTTTGGTGACATTTTGTGAAATATCAAGGCAAGAGTACCCCCAGCAATAGAGCACCCAGAGACTTGAGCCCATCGCGCGTTTTCTAAGGAGCTTTTGAGCAATGTCATTGTGGAACCGCTTTGATGGGCAGTTGCTGGGTGTTACGGATCAAGAGTCCCCTTGTTGTTTTCCTAGGAGAAGGCATTCCTTCTGATTCCAGGACAACACGCCACTCCTGTTGCCTTGGAGACGCTCCACCACGCAGAGACGTGAGTTTCTGTCTGAGACAAACTTCTGATGGCAGTGTGTGCGTGCGTGCGTGCGTGCATGCGTGTGTGAGTGTGCGTGTGGGCGTGTGTGTGTCTTTGTACAACTTTAAAGAAAACTACGCAGGCATTTCTAAAATGTCTCCTTTTTTATCTAAAGAATTTCTAAACACAGGGCATCTGTGTAAGGGGTACAGCAGCTACCACCACTCACAATCAGAAAGAGTCTACATTCACCACTGATCACCGAGAAACATAACCGCAGCCCTGTATATTGATGCCAGCCCTGTGTGATGTGTGTGCATGGTGTGTGATGGGTGTGTATATGTGGTATATGTGTGTGTGCATGAGTGTGTGTGTGTGCGTGCTGTGTGTATGTATGTGTGTGGCATGTGTGTGTATGCGTGTGTGCATGAGTGTGTACATGTATGTGTTGTTATGGATGGTTCCCAGGGCTCAAACCTAGGGTGTTGGGCACAGTAGACATTAGCACAAACCCGAAATCCTGTTTAACAGTATCTGATTTGAACAAAACACAGCATAGCCTGGAAGGCGGCCTTTTATTTTAACTAACTCATTAGTTTTTAGTATTGGACATTGAACCCAGGACTTTACATGGAATGGGGGAGCGAGCACTTCTCTGCCACCAAATTGCCACCTCCGACTCCTACTCCACTCTTCATTGGTACTTTGCATGGAATTCTTAGTCACTGGTGTTTGATGTTACATTCATAACTTATTCATGTACTCGCAAATATTATTTTATACCACGGTACACATCCTTGCAAATAGCACCTTCTAGACATTTTCTCATACAATCAACCTCGATACCTATTTTGTAATGGGAAGACCCGAGTCACAAATCCCTGCGTTATCCACCAACCTCTCTCTACAAGGCTGAACAACTCGGTGTTTGCTGGAGCTTCAGTGATGGCTCCGAGGTCAACACTGCCGTTCGCTGGAGTCTAAGCAGAGTTGTTTCTCAGGTCCTGGCTCCACTGCTTCTCACAGAGAGGAAGTACACACGAGTGACACCTGAGAGTCACCGGAGGAAGACGGTTTAGTGCGTGAAGCACTTGCCACACAGCCTGACAACGTGAGTTCAAGTCCTCAGAACTCAGATGCACCAGCACCCACATCTGTAATCCCAGCATGGCCCTACCTGCAACTGAGTAGCAGAGACAGGAGGATTGCAGGAAGTTCACCATCCCATTAGTCTTGTTCATCCAGCTAAGAAAAACAAGACTGAAAACAGAGGCTGACACCTGAGATTGTTCTACAACCTTCACACGTGTGTCATGGCATGCATGCATGTACATTCATGCACGCACGCACGCACACACACACACACCCCTTCCATATGGCATGCATGCATCCACATACATCACACACATATATGTATACATTACACATATCATGGTATGTGTGCATCCATATTCAGACATGTACACATATACATAACACATCATGGCATACATGCACCCACACTCACAAATGTACACATCACACGTACACATGCACATACATATAAAACACACATTGTGGCATGCATGCATCCATGTACACACTCACACATGCACACACATAACATACACACATCATGGCATACATGCATCCACAGTCACACGTAGTCACACACACAAATACATACAACACACACATACACACACACAAATGTACAACTCACACACATACATGCATAACCACGCACATAATTAGAGTCAGTCAATACCAGCCGATTTCTCCTATTAAGTAGAATAATTTCTAGCTTAATCATATCAAGCACTGAGATTACTTACCAAAAGGTGAATAGATAGTGTGTGTGTGTGTGTGTGTGTGTGTGTGTGTAAACAAATGTAGAGTTAAAATAGTAAGTTCAGATCTTGTTAAAAATTGTTAATATGTATGATGGATCTTCAAACGGAAGAACTACGAACGTAAATGTCAGACACTGAAATGAGCCGGAGACAAATATTGATGTGAACTTTATAAGTGGGAACTTTGCAAATGGATTTCCATGAGCCTTGAACTTCAAAACCAGACAGAAGACCTAAGAGCAGATGGAGCAGCTCTGTGAATGTTTCTGATGAGAGGCATTGGAAAAGGCTGGTGGGCTGTGGCGAATCCTGAGGACCCTGAGCTGCTGTTCATCTGGGTCCCCATGCTCCCATCCTTCCATGGGGGGGGCCCGAGAGCCCCCTCCTGGTCTCTAGAGTAACGAGGGGATTTCAGGCCGTCTCTTCTAGTGTGACTTTTATGACATACAAAGGACTGTTGCTTAGCTCATTCTGAGAAGGATGAAGTGGTCCCAAGCAAAGTATGGCTATGCCTGGAAGGCGTTGCTAGGAGGCTTTGCAGCCAGGGAGATATCAATGTTTCCTGGCCCAAGCAGGAGCCTCATGAACCAGACGTGGTGTAGGGTCCCTTTCCGTAGAATTGCCTGGATGCATGGCAGACTCAGCAGCTGGGAGCTGAAGGAGTAACACAACCTCCGGGCAACATTGTAACCACAGTCACCTGGGGTCAGGTGGCTGGGAAACTCCTCTGGTGACAGAAACTTGAAGACTGTGAGCCCTCCTTGAAGACAACAATCCATAGAAGTCGACATCTAATCACTCATTGTCTGCCATGGAGGTGGGGAGGAAGAAGAAAGGGTAGCGGCCGATTCCAGAGTCATCATGTGTGAGGTGGGACAACGCTCTGTCCATGGAAACGAAGGTGGATCACTGTCTCCCAACAGACCCTGGACTCTGACGTGAGATTGTGTTTGAGACACGAGACGGCCCCGGGATTCACCTGAGAGTGCACTGTTTCCATCCTAGAGCAGCACAAGGCTTGGTCCCTCTGAGCTAATGCTAAGGATCTGTCGTGGAATATGATTTTAAGATGTGTTACATTCACTTATGCCCGTGGAACATTTGTTTAAGGATGCAAAGACGAGTTGCATTCTTCTGTGTTGCATTTGTTTAACTCCGTGAAGCTGTGTTGCCTGTCTAAAACACCTGACTGGTCTCATAAAGAGTTGAATGGCCATCAGCAGTGAAGGAGAAAGGATATGCAGGGCTGGCAGGCAGAGAGAATAAATAGGAGAGGAGGAGGAGGAGGATGCCAGGGGCCAACCCCCAGCAACACAGCCAACCACACAGTAAAAAGGAAAGAAAGAGAGAGAACGGAGAAAGGCAGATGCCCAGAGGCAAAAGGTAGATGAGATAATTTAAGAAAAGCTGGCTCGAAACAAGCCAAGCTAAGGCTGGACATCTATAAATAAGAATAAGGCTCTCTGTATTTATTTGGGAGTTGGGTGGCTGGCCCACAAAGAGTAAAGAGGAAAAAAAAAAAAAAAAGAAAGAAAAGAAAAAAGAAAACGCAAAACCAAAAAAAACAACAAGAAAAAACCAACTGCAATGTTCCATCTGGATTCCAACCTATGCTGATGCAGTCTATGTCAACACACTCCGAGGCCGTTGTTAAGGCTCAGGAGGTAAGGACACCGGCTGCCAAGCCTTGGAATCTGAGTTCAAGCTCCAGGACCATGAGATAGAAGGGGAGACCCAATTTTCCCAAATTCTCTCTCTCTCTCACACACACACACACACACACACACACACACAAGCACACACAGAGTAACTGTGAAAAAATTATTAACAGACATACTCCAAAATACCATGCCTCCGTGGATAAAGTATTTGCCATATATGCACAGGATGTGAATTTGGATTCCCCAGAGCCCATATAGGTGCTGGATGGATGTGGTAGTTTCCCTGTAATTCCAGAGCTCAGGAGGTGGAGATGGGGGATCCCGGGAGAAAGCAGACTCCATAGAGTAGCTGTACTGCAGAGGGACGAGGCTTTGCTTCATTGAAGGAGGTGGAGAATGATTGAAGTAGACTCAACATCAATCTCAGGCTTCAACACACACATGAACACACACACACACACACACACACACACACACACACAAATACATATAAGCATGTGAAGGAGAAAGAAACGTGTCACGTGCCTGTGTATGTGTGTATTTCTCATGATCTGCTCTGCAAGCTGTTGTGTAACATGGCTGCATTCCTTTGTAGTTTTTGACGCCCTAACTTCCCACAAAGCAGGAAGTCCACCACCTCCCCCCCTGAGTCCCCCCTTCCCCTCCTTTCTGTGAAGACTTCCGAGAGCTCGAGGGTTTCCTTAGTTCCCAGGACAATGTCTAGGTAGCCAGTGGGAGGTTCTGGCGGGCTACACAGGTTCGAAGTTGTAATGACTACATCCACACGGCTGTCTAAGCGGTCTGGGGACTGCACCGGCCGATGGACACGGGACACGAGTCTCCTGCTGTGGGAATGACTTTACTGATCTAGGTCCCCCAGGAGTCCCCACTTCCTTCCTGTCAGATGCCACTCCCCAAGTTGCCTTTCAAGGATGGTGGGTCTGAAGAGGTTTCAGAGTGTTGTGTTGTGTTGTGTGTGCACCACCCTACTCTTCCTCTTTCCACTTTTGCCGTCTGTCAGTGGACACTTGCTCAGGGCTTCTGAGACACCACAGAACGTCACCGGGTTGCAGAAGAAACTCTGCCCTTCTCTGTGATGTGTCGGTACGCAGGCAAACCAGTGATTCCCAGATCGCCTTGGTTCAAAGTGTCGTGAGGCATGGGACGTCCCCGGGTACAATGGCTTCAGGCTCATACAACTAGGTAATTTTCCAGACATTGTAAAATTACACTTCAAGATGGCCCACACTGTCTCTGTGACTTAACTGTTGAGATACATGACAAACCTTGCCTTTGTAGTTGATAAGCTGATTCAAAATTTGAATTTTGGAAAAAAAATGGACCATTCAGTTGACCTAAAAGTATAAAATATGTGTTCTTTTTGCAGTAAAGCTTCCCTTCTATATGGTGTGTCTTAGGTACAACCTCACAGCTCCATCAGCCTAATGTGCCAAGCCCTCTCCATAAGTGCACACATGAACATGTGACACTCTTATTCTAGTGAAGGGACCCCAGAAACTTGAGAGCAGCCGGTGACTGATGCAGTTGATGGGCTGAACTCCCTCCTTACATGAGAAACCACTCCAGGGCTGAAGGAACGGTAATAGTTGGTCCTTAGTGGAAAAAAAAGAGGCAGATGTTTCTGATTCTCAGTGGGGGACGGTGGAAGTCATCTACATGCTTCTGTGTGGGAAGTCCTCCATCTGCTCAGAGCCTGGCCTCCTGCCCTCTGCCCAGCTGGAGGGCAGCTGCCCATGGCTTGTTCTGATGCTCGGCCAGGGCTCCCTCATCACCCCTTACACAAACACCTTCATGTCTGCTGCCCCTGAGGGAGTGTTAGCCGCCGAGTAAGCCTAAGCTGAAATGAGCTGAAGGAAGGAGTCTCTGCACCTGTTTGGAGAAGGAATGAAAAGCAAATCGCAAATATTTAGAACTCTGTCTGGGCGTCTGTTTGCTACTTTGTTTTAGCTGGGACTCTAAATGCGAGGCAAAGTTGGTTTTGAAAGATGACTCATGTCTAATTCAAAGTGTTTAGATGCCGTCTTCCATTTTTATTCCTTCCTGAGGTGTCAGAGTATTGCCTGTGCCCAATTTAAGGTTTGGTGGGGGCTGAGGAGCTCCCTGGAGCTTTCTATGCTGGGTGATGTGTGCAGTATGGACGAGAGAGGGTTGCGGTGCTCTTAAGCTAGGCACAGTGGGTCATGGGGTGCTCTAGCGTCAGAGACAAGAGTAGTTCTCAGGACTGTGTGATGCTCTCATTTAAGCAGCTGCCACGTCTCACATCAGTCACCACTTTCTGACACAAGGTAGTGCTGATGCTGCGTGTCGTCTGCAGTAAGCTGTCAGAACCATGCTAAATATTTCTGTGTCTTTGTGGCTCTCACTGAGTACTGGAACTCATGGGCTTCCTTAGCTAATCATGCACCTCTTAACATAAGAGCAGCAGCAGCCATTGATGGTGCAGAGAGCAAGGCGGTTGGAAGGCCCATCCTTCTGGTTCTGTCTTACATATAATCTTTCCACTGCAGCATTGCTCTAACAGATGATGAATGAGTTTATGTTTGTTTAGCTAACATTCATTACGTCTCAGATGTTGTAGTGGACACTGAAGTTATAGAAGACAGTGCCACAGAGCCATGTATAATTCCTTTCCCGCAGGGGGGTCATGCTCCATGTAACCACAGCCGTAGAAGAATGGAAAGCACGCGTGGTCCTAGGGGAAATCTGACACAGTTGTGGTCAGAGTGTGCCGTTAAAGGGAGAAATGCTTTCCTGCCTCCTCAGTTGCATGTCAGGGTCCGTCCCTGTGCTGACGAGGTAGGTGACATGCCGGGGTCGGGAGACCAGAGAAGAAAAGGGGTCTTCAGACGAGCAAACCCAGAGAAAAGATGCTTTGGCTTCCGAGAGAAGGTCCCGGCCCAGATCCTTCTAGAACCTCTGAGAGATTCAGGTGGCCTGTTTCTGAGAGCATAGAGTTTGGGAGCTGGAGCTCATGGTGGCCGCTGAGCTAGAGTGCCACGCCTAGGGACATGTGGCGGGAGGCCATAGGAGGGAGGCCGTTCCTTCCGCCCTACTTTTCAGTCCTAGAATCTCCTTCTACATCCTCTAAACACTGTAGCGCCTGGGAGGAGGTGACCGGCACGGGTGTCTGGAAACCACGTAGAGTCTCCATGCAGAAGACTTTAGAGGAGATTTGGAGTTGAAAGTCAGTAGCCAAACAACGAGCCACTAGATGATAGGAAATCCCCAAAAATCTCTTTTATGTGCAGCAAGAATTTGGGGAGCGCGTACCAAGAGAATTTTAGTTTGTCTGAAGGTAAAACTAGGCAGGGTAGAAGGTGACATTTACTCTTCCATACCTCCCCCACCCATCAGTTCTTTTTCTAAGGAAATGTTCTTTTTACCTCTTTTCTAATTGAGATGCTCAGAGTTACTTCCTCCCGTGAGTTTATGAACAAAGCAGAAGGGAGGTGTGTGAGTCATGTGATTGGTCAGTGAAAGGGCTTCCATCTGCCTGTCATTCTTTAGAACCTCGCCTTTAGAGCTGGTCAACTTAGCATGAAGCCTGTAGAGAAAGACCAGGTATTTCTGGCAGATAGCAAACACCCTAGTCGTCAGGTACAAGCTGTTGTACCTACCGTACCAGGCCCAGACTTAGAGGGAGCCCATGCTTTGGGTCTTCCTACTGATGCCTCACCAGTTCCTGGCTCAAGTGGAAGCTATCTCATGCCACTGTGTTGGGGGTGGCTTGTGAGATAACAATGGTGATTGGGACAGACATTGACTACAGTCTCTTCAGGAGAGAACGAAGATACCCTTCAGGCAAAGACAGTGGTTAAAAAAAAAAAAAAAAAGAAGTTTAAAAGTGGGGTAGACATTATTTGGTGGTTTTTGATGATCTTAGCCGATACAGAATACAAAGAAGGAAATATAGGGGCACAGATGTGTTGGGAAAATGAGCTGTATCTGTTGTTTTTTTGGGGGGGGGATAGGAAATGGCTATACTTTATTTTGCCACCTTCTCATAAGCTGTGGGTCTGGGAAACCCCAGAGGCCTCCAACATAACACAGAATATTGACGTTGCTCTCAGCTGCCAACTAAAACCAGATGATAGGATCCTATAACACACATATATTTTGGTTGCAGGATGTAGAAAGATCAAGCAGGAACTAACTAGTAGCCTTTTGTCCTGTTGGTTAGCGTCCATAGTGCTGGAAAGTACTACGTAAGCTACTGGAGGAGAAAAAGCATCAACAACCTTACCCAGCCAACAACACCGCAACCTACAACCTGATGGACCCGATGTGTCCTTTGATACAGCAGTGGCAAGATTGTCGTGGGGTTAACTACCTGCTTTCTTATTGGATTTGAGGCCTGTTCCACGGGCGGAATTCAGACCTGCATTGTATAAACCTGGTCAAGAACATGTGGCTTGAGGATCCGCAGACCCTCATGGGGATCAAACACTGTTGTTCTGTTAAATACAATAGTTTGTAGTCAGAGAAGATTCTTTCTGAGTGGGCGTTGGTTGAGATTCATTGCTGGTCAAAGTGTGGAGACTAAGGTACTGTTGATGGTATGTCCGTCTGTATGACCTCCTCCAAGGCCCACAGGGCGTCATGGGGGGAGGGGAGGGAAGGAAGGGGTGCTGGGGAACACTCTCTTCCATACGTGACATGGCTGATGCACTGGTGAACTCAGCAGTGGCGGCCACCTGCACTAGACTTGTGTAAGACTGTGGCATGAACGATTCCATCATGGAGGGACTCATCCAGCCCCATCTTTCCCTGAGGAGCCATAGCAGCTGATGGTTTCTGAAGGAAAGATAACCATCGTCCTCAACGATGAAGCCACTGGCAAGCTGCCCTGTGCTCAAATAAACAATCTCCAACCCAAGATCATGTAATTGAATTCGGAGGGCCATTAACAAGTCCATCAAAGTAGGACACAGATGTATCAGGAAGAAGGTGGGGTTTGGGGGGAGGGAAGGGAATAGGAGAAGCAGATCGTGACCAAATTATATGTGTGTATATAAAATTGTGAATGGACAAGTAAAAATAATTTTAAGATATTATGAGCAGGTTTTTCCCTGCCGGTGAGTCTGCTGCCACACCTGCCCCCAAGTAACACCCAGAGACTGTATTTGATACAATGTTGTTGGCCAGTTACTATCATTGTTTATTGGCTAGCTCTGTCTTAATGATTAACCCATTTCTACTATTCTAAGTATTTCCACGTGACTCATCTTACCGGCCAGAGAGGCTGGCGTGCCACCTCTCCGGTCTCTCTATGCTGACTCCTCCTTACTCCTTCCTCTTTCCTCCTTGTCTCCTAGCCCCGCCTATCTTGCTTTCCTTTGGCCAACAGTGCTTTATTCATTAACCAGTATGAGAAACATATTTACAGAACAACATCTCCCATCATCAAGATGCAAATAACGAATCCAGTTCTGGATGGGTACCCGGGAATTGCTTGTAGTAGCCATGCCTGGAAAGTGTTTGGAGACATGCGTCTGAAGCCCTGAAGAGAGACAGGCTGTAAATGCGTGTTAGTCTCTGTGGGCACCAGCCTACCTTGGAAAGGAGGACAGAGTAGGAAAAAAAGGTAATGATTGGGGAAAACCTTTGAAAAGGGCCAGCACCTGTCAATTAGAGGTAAGAGGGCAAACAGAAGTTGCCTTGCTGACATCACGAAGGAGACTTCCAGGACTGGAGCTGTGAGATGTGTTAACCCCTGCAAGGGAGTAAGGAGAAAAACCCAGAAAGATTTTTATTAGCTTCCTACAGCTGTTGTAGCAAAGGGACAGGGGCTAAAAAGATCACAAGGCTTATTCATTCTCTCACAGAGACAGAGGGCAGAAACCCATAGCTGCTGGCTCACTGGACAGACTTCCCTCTGACGGTCTTAGAGAGGTTTCTTTCCCCGGTCTTAGAAAGGTTTCTTTCCTAGCTGCCTCTAGATTCTGACAGGGTCAGTGCGCTGAGCTAACGCACTACAGTCTCACATGGGGCAGTGTTTGCTGCTCTTTCAGGATGGTGGTGATGAAGGACTCTGAGGGAGTCAACCTTCTCTGCTTTGAGCCCAGAGCTCACGGGGGAAGAGAAGTAGAGAAGCCAGATTATAGACAGTTCCTGCCCCACCTGCTCCCACAGTCCTTTAGCCCCAAACAACACACACACACACACACACACACACACACACACACACACACACACACACACACACACACACACACACTTACAATAATTATAAACTGTTTGGCCAATGGCTTAGGCTTCTTACTGACTAGCTCTCTCTTAATTGTTAACCCATTCCTATTAATATAGATAGATTAATATAGATAGGTCTACATGACCTCATCTCACCGGAGAATGCCAGAGACATGGCGTCTCCCTGGAGGCCCCTCTCCACACCCACTGGCCAGAATTCATCTCATCTGGTAGCCCTGCCTATACTTCCTAACTGGCTACTGGCCAATCAGTGTTTTATTAAACCAACAAGAGAAACATATATTCCCAGCACACAGAAGGAAGGACATCCCCATCACCAGATAGTGAGCAGAGCTCGTGGGGTAAGAGAAGTAGAGAGGCCAGACAGTGACCAGCTTCACTCTTTGAGGAGAAACAGGGTAGATGGAGCTTACTGATAAAGCCAACATGACCTTCCCACTGTTTTTCTTCCAAACCCAACTTTCCGGCTAAGTATATGGGCGCAGTGGGTCAGGAATGCTATGGCTTGCTAGTGACCTGAGGGGTCAGGTGTCTCCAGAAGAAAGCCTTGGATGGGAGAGCTCCCTCAGAAGGAGTTTCCATGATTTGTTAGTCTTAGGCGAAGTGCTGATAGCCGTTAGACCCCCATTTTCTGCACCGTGTAGGTACCTACTTTTGTTTCCTAGAAATGAGTCAGCAAGGGCTGGAGAGAAAGTTCCAGTCTCTTCCAGTTCTGCTGTGATGGAGGCATCTGGGCAGTCCTGCGTCTACAGATGACAGGCACGGGACAAGAGTATTCCACACAAAATAACTGAGCACACATGGGTAGATAGGTTTCCAATGAACATTCCGTTTCCTAGGTAACAGCCAGGGCCCATAGAAGACTCTGTGTTCCCGGTCAGAGTTATATAGCTCGTCGCAGGTACGGGGTTTACTCTGTACAGGACAAGGGGCTCTTGTGTCTCTCACTCAGCCCAAGTGTCTTGGGTAAGTTCTCTTTCAGAAGCACGTCTAAGTAGATCCTTGCTGGATCCGTCCGAAGAGGCCACACTAGGTTGCAGTAACAAACTCGAACTCACGGCTCACCTGCACGTGAGGATGGCAACCTTGTACAGAGCTGCTTTCTTCTTGCGATGGCTCAGGTTCCACCTGCTTCAGGCTTGAGATGGCGCCGTTTTGCTGCCTGCTCCTGGGATAGTAGCAGAGGTCAGGATCATTGGGAGATGCACAGGCAATCCTTTCCAGAGCCAGACACATCCCGCCTCACTGCAGGAGGGGCTCAGAGGCAGCATCCCTCTGGCCTGTCTGTCCCACTTAATGGGCATCAACAACAGGGTTCCATTTAGAATGTGACACGGGTTCTTCACACGGAGGGAAGCCAGCGCTCCTTGAGCTGGATGCATTGCAGGAGGCAGAGGACAGTCTCCTGCAGGGAATCCTTATGACATTTGTGCGGGCCCTGAGCATGCAGGCTGGTAGCATTTCCTCAGCGTTCTCAAACAGGGCTGGATTCAAATGTTTTGTCCTCATACGTCGTGGGTTAGTTTAGGAAACATCTTTTATCATTCTCATTGTCAAGGGTAATGTCACTTTACGACTCCGATAAAGACAGGAATTTGGATTTCTCATTTTAGAAGGACAGGCTAGCCTTGAAGATGTCCCCTACACCTAGGGCTCACGATCAGAAGTCTGTCTTTTCACTCTTTGGCGACCAGCCCTGCAGCTCTAGTGCATTTCTTTGTCAAACATGACTTCCTTCTCTATCTATCTCCTCCTGCACCCCGAAGTTATGGGCTCACATCCTGCCTCATCTGTGAATTTTCCCTGCGTGATCCACACTCGACCATGGCTCCCCGCCTCTCTAACCTTGAATCTGCACCCTGTAATTTAGAAGTTAATTATATCCTGCCTTAGTTTGTTCTCTAATTGTTCATTGTTTTATTCTCATCTTTGTTGGGTACAATGCTTTTTTGAGAGCAAGATTCATCTTCACAATGTATTCAAGCTAGCATTTTGGTGTACCCCACAGCTGGAATATTGTTCCTAACATTGTGAAACTTGTAATCGGCAGAGAACAAATCTACGAACCAATTATGTGACAGAGCTGTTGACAGTTGTGAACCAAAAAAACAAGAGAATTTGAGCGGAAGGGGACTGACGTCAGGCTGGGCGGTCAAGCCTGTGTTTCCTCACAGGGAAACAGCCTTAAAGGCTGAGGGGTGAGGAAGAAATGCTTTAGAGTTTTTGGGGCTGGGATGGATATTGGATAAGCCAAAGGACATGCTGTGAAGAAATGGATAACAGATGTAAAGACCCAGGTTTAGCCACCATAGATCTGGGGGATGGCGAGAAGTGTATTTTGAGGGGGTCAGAGTGAGGCTGGATGGGATCAGAGTTACACTTTGGAAAATTTAATCTGGCACGGAGTTTGAAACATCTGGGGTTAGAGATAATCCCTGAGAAGTGATTACAACAGTCTGGACCAGACAGAGAGCTTAATCTGGGGTGGGGAGAAAGAAACTACCAGTCCCTTAAAAAGCTGAGTTATACAATGAGGGAAGTCAAGGAAGAGGGTGGGGATCCCAAGAGATAAAATATTGACAGTCTATTGCTGTGGAAGGTGGGGTCTGGGTGTGGTTACTACGTGATTAGTGACAAGCAGATACCTTTGAAGATATCACCAGCATAAGGAGGGTGATCAGACCTTCCCCCCTTTTAGATAGTCCTTATCTCATTTTCTATAAAATGTCATAGTCGCTGATATCATTTGATGAATGTGACTATCTTCTCAGATTAGTGGCTTAAGCTACCAAACGTCATTATATCTCACAATTTTGTGGGTCAGGAATTTGGCTAGGAATGGTCTCTGTAATTCTGGGATCCCTTGCTGATTAAAAGGATGAGTGGAATGGTCTAGAGGGTTCAGAATGGTTTTCCATTTGCATCCCGGGCCTGGGAAGGCTGGGCATGCGTAGGTCCTTTTCCTTCTCGGTACTCATGAGTAGCCTTGCTTTGTCCTTAGCTCTGGAGAGTGTTTATTGAGAACCATGGCTTTAAGACACGCGGGAGCTGTATTTTCAGCGAAGAAGAGCTTTGAAGTCAGTAACTGGGCTTTCTGTCTCTGAAGTGATCTGTGAGACACTGCCTCAATTCTTCTTGGCTCTTAGCAGATCTTGTAGCGACATCGAAGGTTTGATCTGTGCAGTGGAACCATTGATTTTCGCGGGGGAATTCTCACCGGCAAAGAGAGGACAGAAAACCTGTCCTCCCCACGCCCTCCTCACCCCAGCCCAAGACTCAGTAAGTCCTGATTCTGAACGAGTCTTAAGAACCCGGCCTTTCCTTTTGTTCAAGTTCACCTTGAATTTTATCTTTGGAAATTAAACCTCAAAGGCTAACCCAAACATTTACAGACATGTCTTCTAGATTTCTGTGGTCACGGCTCAGCTCTTCTTCAGTCCAGGATAAACCTCTCACGCACGGGCACCGCCTTCCCCGCTAGACCTCTCTCCGCCTGCGCCTCCCATCCCCAGCCTAATGCTACGCACAGCACGGTTTTTGTCACAGCCACGTCACACCCAGCTTATAAACATTGTTTTCTGGTAGCCTGTCTCTGCATAACAAGCTATGATGAAGCAGGATGACAGAAAACACGGCCGGCTCTGCTCCAGTCCTGGATCTGGCGTGTGATAGGTTTGAGCAGCCCCCAGATATTGTCTCCATTCCTCCGAGCATGGGGTGAGGGTGGGAGCCGCGTTACCCATGCTTTTGACTGAGTATTCACAGCCCCTCAAGATTTAGATATTGAAGTCCTCCCTCCAATGTGGAGGTAGCAAGAGGTGGGTGGGGCCTCTTGTAGGGACTTTGGTTATGAGGGTAGAGTCCTGAGCGGGTATTAGGCTAAGGCCCTTTTCAGTAGGCGCTGGAGTTGTTGCTCTGACATGGGAGGGTGGGATTAGGAAGCATCGATTTGCACACCAAAAAGCTGACTCTTAGCAGACACTAAGACCATCAGTGACTTGATCTTCCAACTTTATCTTCCCAGCTTCAGGAACAGTGAGAAATAGATGCTGCTCATTTAAGCCTTCCAGCCTATGACGTTCCGTTCTAGCAACAAAACTCCTGGCATCATCGAGTTTAGTAGCCAGGCTGGCACAGGGAGTTCAAGAAAGTACATCTCTAAGGCGAAGAGTAGTGGTACATGCCTTTAATGTCAGAGCTCGGGAGGCAGAGGTAGGAGGCGTCAAGAAAACACCTCTCTAAAGCCTGAACCTTTGTAGGGGTAGATGGAAGTCTAGACTCACTGCTCCCACCTTATGTCACCCCCAGTCTCTCCCCCCCTCCCCCCCTCCGTTCAGCTCAAGGGAAGAACTGTCAAAACAAAGACACACTTAAAGGGGAAGAAGCCGGTTGCTTCCGTGCCTTTGGTTTTGAAGAAACTTAATGCGTATTAAGTGCTTCTAGGTGCAGAGGTCCTAGGAGAGGGCTGCCCTGGTTAGTTGTCACTGGTGTGTGATTTTAATAGTTAGTTTGCATTTGATTAACATATGAAAAACATTTCTGGCCGGTCAAAATTATTATTTTTACTAAGTCCCTTTGTGATCATTTAACGGTATCAGGGCCACGGCTCCCAAGATGCCAGGCTCGGTGGTTAACTCGAATCCTTGAAACTTCCATCTTAAGAAGAAACAACTCAGGGTAGGCTTGGCAAGGGATGCCTGGAGAGGCAGTTAGTGGGAGCTTTAGTCACAGGGGGGTCTCCTCCAAGTCATCCTTTGTGAGACCTCAGAGCCCCGGTCTGGCAGCCCATTCTTAAAACATGGTTCCCGGTCCTCCGGCATCGGAAGCACAGCTGAACCAGATGTTCCCAGAGTGGGGTTTGACACCTGGATTTACACAGCTCTCCAGGTGAAAGCCATTCTGCTGTTTCAGGACAGCAAGTTCCATTTCATGTCAGGACGGGCAGAATGCGGTGTTAGGGGGCTTACCTAATACATGTTAGTACCTGGGTGTTTCCCAGCACTGGGGAAGAAAAAAAAAAAGCCTATTCCCAGAGGAGTTCTGTATCTTGGCAGTCTTTTCTTTTGTCAGTCAAAAACAGCTGGTTTCCATGGTGATGAGTAATTGGGATGTAAATCACGGGTGTGGACACAGATGAGACTCACTCTTGGGAGTCTAATATTTGACTTGCATTGATGTGAAAAGAACGTTGTTGTCTTCTGCTGAAGTTGCCTGTCCCTACTTTTGTAAGTTGGTTTAACCACATCTTTAATTTGGTCCTCACTCCAGACTGTGGAACTGGCGTGCATCAGAAGCCATTCTTGAGGTGGGATTCAAGCCTGGGCACATGAACCATGCTGGGAGTGAGTCGTTGATATAGAGGCAGCCATTTGTGATGTGGGTGGTGATTTTAGAAGGTGAGGAGTGGGAGAGACTGTGTACATACCGTTGCCTTCAGAACAGGCCTGTGTCCTCAGGCACGGTGGGTCTTCAGGAGCTTAGGGCGGTGTACCTGTTGTCATGGGAAACCACAGGAATGCTTCACCAAAAGCCAGAGGCTGACGGACAGAAACTCATCGCCCGGGGAGGTTCTGGAAGAATTTATAGAATGTTTTCCCTGGCAGACAGGACAGCAGGCAGGAGAACAATCCACAGCAGCCCGGGTCCCTGGGAAGAGCAGACGAAATCAGCTCATCACACTGGGAGACGAGGAGGCAGCTAGTGACTGAGGGAAACTGGTTATGTTTAGACTCGGCCAATGACTGGTACTGTTTGTCAAACATATGGGGCTTCAAACCACGGGGCTGTGATTTCAATCGGTGACATCATGGTTCTGTTTAGGATTTAAGCAGAAACTATTCCGCCTCAAGACTATTGTTACAAATTGCTGGGCCCAGCTCAGTGTTTCCTCCTTAGCTCTTTTCCGTCCTCACCTCTAAGGGGCTTTTCAAAAATGAGAGATGGGGGCCGGGGATGTGGCTCAGTGGGTAGCGTGCTAGCCTCGCTCAGAGTCCTGGGGTGTATCCTCAGCGCCGCACAGGTAAAGCTGGGTGGTCGGGGGTTCAAGGCCACCCTTAGCTACACAAGGATTCCAGGGCCAGTCTGGGTTGTAGACACCTCAAAAGCAATAAATAGCCAAACAAAAGAATCAAGAGTTCCTGGGCTAGACATTGAGACTCGTTCTCTGACAGCACTGGCGTGAGACGCTATGCAGATGTAATAAAAGCCCGCCCTCTAGATGATTCCTGCAATCAAAGTTGGTTCAGCCGAAGGGACAAATTGCCATAGAAATGTACCTGCTTGTCACAGTCGTGGAGAAGGCCTGGTCGAAGCCAGATTGGCCATGCTGGACCAGAAGCAGGCTCCAGGCAGGGTGTCTGGCCGGCGTGCCCATGATCCTTGCAGCTCTGGTAGAGGGTCTCAGCGCTTTCCAGCTAGCACGCTCTTCCCCTCTAACATGGCCAGTTAGGGCATCGAGTATCTGACTCCTAGCTCCTGCTTGGAATCACGATGTCTGCTGATCCCACCAGTCCTCAGGACAAGGAGGGCTTATTGGACAGGAAGTTGTGGAATTGGATTTCTCATTCCTGTTTGCTCAGACTTTCTAATTTTTTTTCCCCATAGCTACAAGATGAGATAAATATTGAACGTGATTATGAAATACAAGGAGGAAGGAATCCTTTCTATTTAAATACAGTGTTTGCTTTATTGGATATCACGCTGAGATTCATTTTCGGCATCATATCAGACTGGGGATAGTCTATAAGATTTTTATGTGTCGTTCTCTCGTTATTGTTAGATCTTGAAAGGAAAGCCCCGCCCCGCCCTGTCCCTGCTGGTTTGTCTCATCAGTGAAGGCCTCCTTTGGAACTGTAGTGTGACACATGCTGTTTTTAGGTGGCTCTCTCTCACTGGGCACCCAAACCGCTCCTTACCCTAGCAGCAGCAGCTGAAGGGAGACGGATGGTGACAGCCCGAGCACGTGTTCCCTTCAGTGGCAAGCAAGGCACACAGCTCCCATGTAAGGGGTGGCCCGCCTGGAGTGTCTACCCAGCCAGCCCCTGACTCTAGCTGACTGTCCCCAGGGATTTTCATCTTCCTCGCCAGAGGGCCATGGAAAAGGGAAGAGGGAAGGACACGCTCTCCACAGCTACCTCTGTGGGTATTATGCGTGGGAGTCCTGGTGGCTGATGGAGTGGACAGACCCCCCCCCCCCTGTCTGGCTCCATCCCTCACCCCTGCCCCGAGGCCTCGGGGAAACTCTGGGAAGACTAGTGTCTCCTTTGAAATGTTCATCTAAACAGGAAGCCTAAAAGGAAGCTGAACTGTTAGTACCATCCTGACTCTGGCCTCTCCTCAGTCCACACCCTTCACTGGGAGCCAGCGTCGCCTGCCTCCTGTGCTCTTTTCAATGTGGCTCTCCTATCTGGCCCTGACTACCCCAGGGGTGGGAAGGGAAGCAGGGAGACAGCAGGACGGGGATATACTCAGCTTGGAAAGAGGATGGATGGTCCTGGTCTTTCCATCCCATGATATATCCCTTGGGTGGGTCTGAGCAGCCTGGGTCAGGACATACAGTCCAGGATCACGAGCTTCCTTTCCGGGTCTCTGGTGCCCAACCCTGCTGGAATAGCAGAGCAGCCTGGAATGTTCTCAGCTGTTCCATGATGCTCAGGGGTTATGGCCATCACCCTGAAAATCTCTCCTAGCTCTTCACAGAAAACAAACAAGCATTAGAGGAAACGTCTGTTATTTCTCACAGGCTGTAGGTATTTAGTTGCCTTTTGGGTGCTGGTCAGAGATACTGGTTCTTGGTCCTTCTCTTAATAATAAATTAAGCCTTGTTTTGAGGCAAATTAGCTATAAGAGAACTCCTTTCAAGATGTCACTATGAAGGAAAAAGCCTTTAAAATCCCAGAGAACGTTCATAAATTGGCATGTCTCATAAAGCTAATTTCACAATGATGCCAGAGTACAATCTACAGCTAAGTCGTGTGGGTGTTTTTTTTTTTTCCTTGAATCTAATAGGGGCTCTAAAAGTAATTTCCTGTAGTAGCTTAACACTTGAGTTTCATAGATATGGAAAGATAGGGCTGCATTTTGGAGATCTTTCTGAATCTTGCTATGGAACGTAGGTCCCCTGGAAATGAACAGACATGACATGGGTCAGCCTCTCCTCCATTGTCCCAGACTTCAATGAGTCTTCATGTTTGACGTTGTATAATTCACAAGCCTGTGATTATCAGTCACCCTTATCAAGGAAGGTTGGAGACTGGAAGCCTCTGGAACAGAAGTAGGGATCACAACAGCTGAGAACCTTCTTCCTGGCTTTACTCCCTCGTGCCTCAGCTCCCAGTTTCTCTCTTGGACTTCCTGTTCTATTTCCTACTTTCATAAAATCCTTACTTGATGTTGACGATGGTGATGACGGTGATGAAGATGATGGCGATGGTGATGACAATGATGGTGGTGGTGATGAGGACAACGATGATGGTGACAGAGATGATGATTACAGTGGTGATGATGTTGATGATGATAATCTTCAGTCAGCTCACAAAAGATGCTGCCATCTCCTTCATACAGCTATTCCCAAGAAGCCCATGTGTGCCTGGAACCCATCTCAGCAGCAAGCAGAAGAAGAGTTAATTACTCTTTGCACCTGTGTGGGTCACGCCAGGCTGCTTGTCAGTGTTATCATTCCTTCCAGATACCAACAGTCGACTTCTTAAGAATGAAGTCTCCCAGGAATCAGAGCTGTCAGGTGATCATGTGGGCTCCCCTAGCCTGCAAAATGCTGGACAGGGATGGGCATCTCTGGGGGGGTCCAATATGAATGTAGACCAGTGAGCAGGAAGTGCGGTAGGCCTGGTTGCTGTTTCCAAGGGAACAGTGTGTGGTGAAGAATTCCTGGTATGCATGCCATTGTATTCTTTGGAAGCTGTCAACCTATTACACACATGACACATGGATTTGGATGGTGTTTGACATTATGTTGATTTTTTTTTAATAGCCATAACCAGGTCTAGAATGGACAGTATCAAGGCGGGGGGGGGGGCGTAGGGTCTGCCAAATACTTGCTAGAACTTTCCCCACCCATCACTCGAGAGTGAAATCAGCACTCCAAATCGTGTTTGGCCAGAGTTTACAGGCAGTTAGAACTCTTTGTCCCCTCTTCCAGGCTTTGAGGAAATGCTGTATTTTGAGCACAGACGAGGAAAACAGATGTTTTTCCCATCCCCACCCACTCAGTGACTTTGCCAAGTGACTAGGGTTGGAGCCCAGTTCACTCGGAGTAGCACTGTCAGGGGGAGGCTAGGGACTCGGCCGAGTCAGCCCTGCGCTACTTACTTTTATCAATTAACCATCAAACCAGATGTGGAAGGAAGGTGAGGATGGGCGTGGGAGAGATGCTGCGTCCAGCTCAACTTTGACTTTAGGGCCAAACGGGATTTAGAAGGGAGGGAAGGAAAATATTGCAGATTGGTTGGGCGAGCTGATATCGGCTAAATTTAGAGCCATTTATGCTCACCAATTCTGAGGTAGCTTTGAAGCAAATCCAACCCATTTTCTGGCAGGAAGTAATACATAGGAGGGTTTTTTTTTTTTTTGTGGAGGGGAAGGGGAGGTGGGATATTAAGTTGTCTTCACCGATGAAGGAGATACTTCAAAACTTCTCAGCAGCCACCCTTCATTATAATATCACAAGACTCTAAATGGGAGGAATTATGCTGTGAGGACACTGGAAAATGGAGAGTGTCTGTGGAGTGACAGGAACACAGCTGTTTGATGTTTGCCTCCATCCTCCTTGGCAACTGGGACTAACCCACAACTGAGCTTTCATTTCTCCTTTCAGCTGTGTGCAAATATAGCCCCTTGAAGGCTGTTATCATAGCCAAGGGCTCTGGCTGCTGTGTGGAGCTGGCCTCATTTCCCCGTGGGTGCTGAAGACAGGCAAAGTGTAGATTCAGCACCAACTCTTTCCTGGGGTGTAGGGAAGCAGCGTTGATGGGAGGTGGGCCTTGGCTAAGGATGCAGGGTAGTTAAGTTCATGTTACTTCAGCTCACGTCAGCCCCTCTTTGAACTCACTTTATGACACAGAGAACAATTCTGTGGGGAGAAATACCCCTCTCTGTGCCAGATACCTGCTACAGGAGTTTTCCCTCTGCCGAGGCAGAGCTACCAGCACAGAGACAAAGGCAGAGTTAAATATGAAAGTCAGGGACTCTCAGACACAGAGCAGGTGGGTGCAGAGGATAAAGGGGACCTCATTCTGCCTTCTGCCTTCAGCTTTGGGGGTTCAGGTGGATGTGTTCCCACCCAGGAACCTCCTGATCTATCCCTTGCGTGCTGAACAGGTACTTGGTATTCAACGTTGGGTTTTTGTATAGATAAAATTTGAAAGCTTTTTTTGTTTGACCTGATATGTTCTGCCACAGGACTGCTTTGTTTCAGCGTCCGCGGTCATGCTAGACTGTGGAGGAGAGGAGGTATTTTCTAATGGCTGCGGGGAGCGAGCCAGTGGATATGTGGTGGGACTCCACCTCGGCTTCCACTTTTTAATCCCTTTGAGACAGAATCTCCCACCCTCCCGTTGGCTCTGAAACTCCAGGTCCTTCTCCCTCAGCCTCCCAAATTCTGAGATGACAGGCATGTGCCGTGTTTGCATCACGATATAAAGTGCGTACAACTTTAGAGCTTCACAATTTAAGACTTTCCAGTGACCTACAAGTCCAAGTTCTCTTCAGAAATCCAAAGTTTCTTAACTGTGTGTCCCCGTAAAGTAAAACAAAGAAGCTATAGGGCTTCTCATTCTAAGAGGAAGGGACCAGGGTACAGAATCGGATGAAAACAAAACCCAGGTGTAGAAATCTGAGCTTGGATGCCCAATATCTGGGACCCATTCTTGATCTTCTGGGTGCCAGAAGAGTTGTGAGCATGCCCACTTCTCCAGTTCAGCCGTATGTAACACACACACACACACACACACACACACACACACACACACACACACACAAACTTCTCTCAGGCTCAGGCCATCTCCTCTCAACACCTGCCTCTGTAATAAGGGATTAGACTCGTCTTTAATTATGTTGACTACCAATGTTACTTATGTTATAATGCAAAAGTAGAGGGCACTGGGGAGGAAAATACTCTGCTGTCTGCTTTGGTATATTTGGTGACTTTGTTATTGGGCACTATCTTCTATCTATCTATCTATCTATCTATCTATCTATCTATCCATTTGTGACTACCTATTGTGACTAGCTATTTGACTATCAACTATCTAACTAAATCTACCAGATATCTGTATATTTAATATGATATCTAGAATATCTACCTATCATCCACCTATTATCCTATTTATGAATCTACCAATTATCCATTAACTATGTGTTTATATATTTTATCTATCACTTATAGTTATCATCTTTCATACCTATCAATCCTTCTTATTAATAACCCTATTTATTATCAGTAATAGCCATCCAGCCAGCCATCTATCCAACCTCTGCTGTTAGCTGCCTGGAAGACCTTTAGTTTGGCTTCTGCATTAACCCAGGCTTTACCACAAGGTAGGTTCTGGGTAATTACCGCTGAATTATGGAATGGATTCCTGTATAATTGCATAATGTAATGTAAGGTGACATCAGGAACAATGGGTATTCCTTTTTCTTGCTGTTCTCCTTCCCCTTTATAATTAAAAAGGTGGTGAGACTTTCTTCACTGTAGAGAAGGACAAATTATATTTACCCAGGGGTAAACAGTTTTTAGAAGGAATGTGGGCATCTGAGGGAAATGAGACCATATGAACAGCTCTTCCCTCTTATTTACTGTTCGCAGGAAACTTTCAAATACCAGAAATTTTTGGCTGCAGCCTTGAAGGCTTAAAGTCTAAATGACTGCTGAACAAGGGAAGGCTGCAAGATGGTTCACCGCCTGCGCGAGTTTCTAGGGCTGACGGAGCAGTGTGGTCATACTTCAGGGTCTGGAGGTTGGCGCGGGGTTGGGTCCAGGGCTTCCTCCCCCTCCCAAACATGCAGGTGTCCCAATCCCTGACATACAATGGTGCAGTCTTTGTGTGCCCTCCTATATATGTCCAATTATCTGTAGACGACGTATCTCACCTACTTCAATGCCGAGGCCGCATGGATGGTTGTGATGCTGTCTCTCTTGCTTGGGGAATGGTGGTGGCCGTGAGCTTGTGCAGTAGAGAAGCATTTGCAACCCTCTGATCTGTGGTTGACTCTGAATGTGGCGTCTCCCTCACCTCGGCATCGGTATCCTGGGGCTTGAAGACAGTAAATGGAGAATTCCAGAAATGAGTAGTTATGGAATTTTGCACGGGCGTTATTGCAGTATAGTATTATAACTATTCTACTCTACCATTCACCGTTAATTTCTTGTTGTTTCTGCGTTGTAAACTAAACTATCTGGGCGTGCATGCATATAAAAACATAGTTTATGCAGAGTTCAGTACTACCTATAGCTCAAGGCACACATCCTTTTGCAGATTAGGGGGGAACCGTAGGTTTAGGACCATAGGAAACTATTCTTCCATAATTCTGGAGCCAGGAATCCAAGATCAAGCAGTCAGAGAGTCTATTAAACTGTGGAAGACCCTTCCCAGCTTCTTCCAACTCCACTCGATGCCAGTGGCCCTCAGAGCCTCCTGCCTTATGGCCGTACTCTTTGCATCTCTGTCTGGATCCTCACGGGACATCTTCATGTCCTCTTTCTGCCTTTCTGAGTGTGAATGTCTGGCTGTCTCCCTTTCCCTGGGAGCCACCGGTCACACTGCCTCCCTAAGACTTACTGCTGACCTCATCTTGCCTCGGTTGACCCTGCAAAGATTCTGCTTCCATCCAGTATCTCATTCACAAAAGCTTTGAGTGGACACGGCTTCAAACTGTGCGCCTGTCTTGGTCTGTGTGGTGACTGCAGGACACGCTCTAATGACCACGCTGGCCTCCTCCGTTGGCACTGGACTGGACACCTTTGAGTGCACGCCTGTTCTTCAGGGGCCACAGTGGCTCAGATCTCCATCCAAATGGTGTAACCGAGGCCAGCTACTCCTCACCTTTCGCTGGGTTTAGTCTGCTAAACACAGGTTTTGAAACACACTGATTATACCTCTCTGACAGAATGTTCCAGTGCAGCAACAGAATGATCTACAACGCCCTGTCACAGAAAGCCTCCATCCTCAGCGAGGGGACTTCTTCTACTCAGTCTTCTAAGAGACAGAATATATTGCCCTATATCACTAGCCAGTGACGATAACAAGCTGAAATGAATATTTAAAATCCAAGGTAGGATTTCTATTGAATGCATGTTACGTTTTTTAAAATGGTAAGAAGATTTCTTTGTAAGTCAGGGATCACTGATGGTTACTTTACTCTGGTTTAGGCCTTCCTATCTGGGTGGCTTTGGAAAAGTCTTCTTCTCCATGTCTGAGTCTTGGTCCCTTCACCTACAACTCAAGGACAGAGAGTGAGGGAACCCTAGTGTCATTTTCAGCGTGGCAGGATCAACAGAATTGAAATGAAGGAAATGGCTCACTTCCTAAAAATCTCTTTAAGGGCGCTATTGGTTTTCGCATTTAAAACCCTTACTTTGGTTCATAGAGATATACCATCCAAATGGAATGACTGTCTTCAGTTGTTTTTCGGATTTTACAAACTGTGAATTAATTCGCAGAGCAACACAGTCAAAGGCGAAACGCCAATCAAGATGCAGGAAGAATAGGCTTCTTCTGCTTCTAGTTGTAGAAGCAGCCGAGCGAAGCAGCCACAACTGCGGCGTGGTTGGGTGAACACATGGAGAAAGGAACACAGATGCCGTGGGTCTGGGGTCCAGATGTTCCAGGGGCTGTGACAACACTGTCTGAACCTCTGGGGCTCAGGCTGCCTGATAGGAGCTCCAAGAGGGGACTTGTGCAGGCTTTGTCAACAAGCTGGTGAGGCCCGTGAGGCTCCCAGGCAGCCGAGCAGCAGATGGAGGCTGTGCTCGCACACAGCTCCCTCCAGCTCTAGATTCACTTGTGAAATGCCAGCACTTTGGGCCCGACTCCTTCCTCGGTCTCCCGAGACTGCCTGTCAGCAAGTGTTCCGTCCCTACCTATCCCAGCCCACCCTCTGGTCCTCTCACTTGGTTCCGGAGCCGCTGAGAAGCACTGGGAGTCTGCTGTGGGATGAAGGTTAGACACGGTGATTCAGGTCCGTCTGCTGGGTCTCAGTCTGCAGATAGGCTATGATGCACATCTGAGATAGCTTCTTCTCATATTGAGAATTATTTGGGAGTGTTTACAGAAAAGCAAAAGCAGCTTGTATGTTTGCCTAATTCGGGTTACTTTCTCATCATCCCATCATGTGTACCCCACTGAAGGGGCTCCTGTTTTGACTTAATTTATTTTTATTATTATATTTATGTATTTGTTTATTATTATTATGTCATCAATATGAGCAAAATGGAGAGGTTTATATGCATGTAATTCTTACGCAGCTGTAACGCAAACACATTTTCGAATATAAGGCAAAGAAAAGCCTAAAAGCAAATAAAATTCACGATGACACTGTTGGCGATTTGACTCTTTGTGGAGGGAAGATTCAGAGAAATTCCTTGGTGCGGCCAATCGTTATCTTGACAGATTATTTCTTTTATCAGTGAACTCTTAGCATAAAATTGTTAGCAGCCTTTTTTAAAAACATCCCCAAGATCCTTTCTTGAATATTGGCTGCTGTCCTCAGGACTGATGGGGAGCCATCAGTATGCACCAAGATTGAGTCCAAATAGCACATCTGCCCCAGGAAAAATATGACTACCGAAGCTGAGCTTGGCGCATGTGAGTTCTGTGAGATGAACCTTGCCTCCCCTTACCTTCCTCCCCTGGAAACAATCAGAAAACGCTTGCTTACGTAGTACTTACAAATGAAGAATGTGGTCTCTGTTATTTATCTACTGGTCCCTAAGATAATAATGATGATGATGATGATAATAATACAGATTCATGGGCCTGGATCCAAGATGTAGGGTAATTTTATGGGGTGTTGAGAAAGAAACACTGCTGACAATTAAAATGCAAAACACCACCAATTATAAAATGTGGAAAAAAATGCACATTTGAATCAAGTCTGCAGGGTGACTTCGACAAATATTTGTGGAGCTAGCATTTTCAAGTGTTTATGTACAGTAATTCTTTTAATCCCTCCTGCATCCAGTGAGGAAACGGACCAGCCAGAGGAGGCTAGAGTTCTCTGCAGTGACAAACACCACCCAAATCTCATGGCTTAACTCAACAAATGTTTATTTCTTGTGCATGTTAAGTCATTTGTGGGTCTGGGCAATCATCCAGGCCTGTGCAAATGAAGGCAGTGCTTTCCAGGCTGCCCATAGCACATCTCTCCCAGATAACTTCTGCTTCCACGATTACCTTCCTAGGGAAAGGGCACTGGCAGAATTCTGTTACCAACTCTTAAATATGTCTCTCCAAAAGTAACTCAAATGGTATCCGGGGATATTGGACTGGCCAGAGCATTTCCCATGGCCCCATACACCTTCCAGGACCATGTACCTAGACACCGTGAACTGGAAGTCTTGTAGATTTATCTTGGAGGCATAGCTGGACTCCTTCCCTCATTCTGCTGCATTGAATTTTGTGTCCTGTGTCACATCAATTCAAAAATAATCAAAGATAGCATGGAAGGCCTCAGAAGTGGAGATGGATGAGCTGAGCCCCTCTGCCGAGACAGGGGCCCCGTGACCAGCCCGCCACACACAGAGATACACACTGTTACCATGACAAAGAGCTTCTTAGGTGGCAATGTCTGACCCCTCTGCCTTGCTTTCTCCTGCGTCTTGCAGCATCTGGCAGAGCGCTGTCAATAAAGACCTTATCAATAGCGAGGCATCAATAGCCACCCATGAGTTTAACTGCAGAGAGAAATATTTGTGAATACTGGGCAGCCACGTTCCCACGGTCCCCACCCGAGTCCCGTGAGACAGCTGCGGCTCTTCTCATTTGTGCGTGGAGAAATTGAAGTGCAGCTAGATTAAATGGCTTGCCAGACTGTGTAACCTGATCAATTCATTTATTCAACACATTTTAAACTTTACTAGAAGGGAGTTTTCAATGCTGGGAACAGTTCCAGTCAAGCCTGATGATTGATGGGCAGTAAATACTGGGCTTGCATGGGCACGGGCACCTTGGCAGTCAGTCTGAATAAGGCCAGCCAGGGGACAGGTTAGGATCAATCTGAATTGGAACACTGCAGTGTGCATGTGTGTGTACATATATGTGTACATGTGTGTCTGTATCCATAGGTATATATGCATATATGCCTGCATGTGTGTACACACATGAGCCTGCACACTGTGTATACAAATGTATGTGTGTGGTATGTGCATACATGTTTGTGTATACGCATGGGTTCCTGTATATATGTATACGTATATGTCTGCATGCATATATTTGTACACGTATGCATTTAGAGTTGCATACACATGTATGTGTGTGTATGCATGTGTGCCCACATACACATGTGTACTTGAATGAATATGAAGATACATGCATGCTTATATGTGTATGGGGATATACATGTGTATATGTATAGCATGCATGCATCTTTACGTGTGTATGTACTTCATGGATGCCTATGTGTATGCATATACATGCGTACCTCTTTGTGTGTATGTATACGTGTGTGCACATGCATATGTATGTATGCTCATGTGTGTATGTGTAGAGAGAGGCATATTGCAGCGTGGGAGGAATCACAAGGCCATCTGACCACGCCCCTCAGTCGTGACTCTCCTGCAGGAGCCCACTGCTTTCTGACTGTCTCTGTCTTCTCAGATCTGCTCAGTGGCCAGGAAGCATCATGACTGAGATGTTTGGCTTCTTGCTTTGACAGTCTGAACGTGATTGATGTGATGGGTAGAACTCTGGCCAGGTGAGAGCAAAGCAAACCATGAAAAACAATTCCTCAGGGTGGGCTTCATGCCTTGAAACACCCGGAAGGCCAAGATGAGCTGCAAATGTATGCAGGATGTGTGTGGGGGGTGGGGGGTGGACAGGGCATATTTCTCAAGACCAAGAAATAAATTGGAGCAAGTGGGACCACTGAGATCCTGCGGTGGCTCGCTGCCAGCGGTGACCAGCTACTGCTCTGCACTTTGCTGAGCACACAGAGGTGACCTTGGCTGGATCCCACACAGCCAGAAGTTAAATTGATGGGTCCTGCCGTGAGGGGGGCCTAGCTGATGGGAACGAGGGAGTGAGGCCCGCGCTGCCTTCCTTTTGCCTCTTCTTAGAGGAGTTTTCTCCCCAGATCTAACCAAAATGGCGCCGTGTTCGACCTACTTCTCCGTCCTTTCCCTGTGGGGATGACTCAGTGCTAACTTGCATCTGGTTTGTGGTTCCGGCCCATTGGGCTCAAGAGTTTATTCAGCTGACACGGGAGGAAGTGGCAGCAGTGCAATCTCGGGAAAATAGCTGGCGTGGTGTCCTGCAGGGCCTGGTGAGCGGGCGGGTCCTCACCGTGCTGCCGTTGTTCTCGGACTGTGGGCTCTGGGCTGCCTCGGTCCTGATGGGACGCACAGTGCCCCTGGCAGCTCACAGGGGTCATTCTGGGCGTTGCACCGTCTCACGGCAGGCCACGGCAGAGGCCCACTGTGACACAGCACGTGCTCATGCTGTAGGAGGATGATTGGTTAGCACTTCGGGGTTTTTTTACTTGCCTTGCCTTTCCTTCATTTGGGAAAACACACGGTTGCTGGATAACTCAGCCCAAGACCTGTTGTTGGGTCTCAGGACCCCGTCTACCCCAACAGATGGCTAACTGAGTGCCATAGCAAAGCTGCCACTCTGCCAGCATCGCTCAGTGCCTATGGCTCTTCCCAGCTTCTGACCCCGCCCGGGGCTTCTGTTGTCCGCCCTCCAGCCTTGTCCCTCTGGAACGCAGTCGTTTTGGCTACGCCTGCCTCTTTCTCTCCTTCCCCATCTCTACCTGCCAGGATGCTCAGCCGGTCTCTTCCCTATGCTTGCCTTCTGCTTTCTATCTACAGTAAAAATTTCCATACTTTAGGAGTAGGTAGGCCCCCCCACACCCCTCCCCCTTCACTTCATTCACCTGCCTCATCTTCACCCACACACCGTTTGGAAAGTGTGTGTCCGTCTGGACATTAACGATAGAAGAGTTGTGACAGCTGACAGAAAGAGTTGCAAATGAGCCTGGCTGTAGGCTGTGCTTGGCTTTGTAAAGCTGAGTATTTCCAAGCAGGCAGTCTATCTGGTGGCAAACACGTGTAGGCACAGGAGCAAATGGGGTGAAATTTCAGTGCGATTCCCCTCAAGACTCCGATCTTCCGGGAAGAATTAGCATGCGAGGCAGACGGAGACGAGCCATGGGGTGGTGTAGACACATCCCGGGTTGGAGCAGTTGGCACATGGCTCCAGAAGCAAAGGTCATCCTGTTTCACAACAGTCTCGTTTTTCTGCTGTGACGGTCTTTATGTCGTCTTCTAAAAGTACAACTTTATAAAAAGTTAATCATTTGATAAGATGTGGTGACTTTTTTTTTTCTTATTTCTGAAAACGGATTACAAGAGTATAACAAATCATACAGTTTCATCTGTTTAGAAAACCATCTCCCGTTCGTTCCCATTGTTTATCTCCTTTGCCTTTGGCCGACCAAGCTCTCCCCAGGGCGAGGGGCAGAGCTTGAGCTCAGGAAACATTTCCTTTCTGTTACACAAAGAGATTGTGGGTCAGGATTGCTGCTAGTGAAAAAAATCGTGTTGCACCCTGGACTTAAAAAAACAAACAAACAAACAACAAAACATTAAAAAAGAGAGTTGTAATCTTTTGACTTATCAGCCAGGTGCTGTCAGCTAATCCTGTCCATTTCTTAGACCCACCTCTCGTAGAGCAGATTTGGCATGGACTGAAGCAGCAAATTCCTTCAGTGGGAAGAGATCAGGTGTCCCAAAGCTTTTCCGACAATGCAATAGTCACATAAACCCCGCCAACCGATTCGACTTCCGTTAATCCAGATTTAGTATGCACCAGAGGCTTCAGGACTGCAGTACATTTAAAAGGCCAGAGACCTCAGCACCCAGCCAACTGGGTTTGGTTGCCAAGTACTTTTAGCAAAATTGCCTTTTCCTGGGTCACCTTGCAGCGTTTTCTCTTTGAAGATGGTCTGTGTCCATTTCCGGTTTTGGAAGTGTGCCTCATTATGCAGAAAGATTCAAATTAGTGTAATGACCAAGAACAAAACAAAACAAAACAAAAAAACAAGGCACTGTGCTCTTCAATACTCATTCTCTCTTCCCAGAAATGGAAGCACATCTCAGATACGACAGTGTCCCCTCTCTGCCCAGCCCCCTCTTCTCATTTAACAAGGGGTCTTGCATGCAGCTTCATCTTGCCTGTGTACGCCAACCTACTGCACTGTAAAACCTGTTTCATCGGATATTACCAGGCACGCGGATTGATTTACACCTGTGTCATAGATGGGTGGGACAGCGCGGCACTTTGTTAGAATAAACAAGACTTCGGTGAGCGTGCACCTTTTGACAAGGTGTCTTTTAAAACAGTTGTGTGTGTGCGTGTGTGTGTGTGTGTGTGTGTGTGTGTGCGTGCGTGTGTGTGTGTGTGATTGTGTGTGTGTGTGTGTGTAGAAATCTTTTTCTTTGTTCCAGGAGTGTGTCTTGGTTGGAGGGGATGTCCGCTTAAGTATGATGTCAGGGTGATGAGTTAGCCATGGTTACCAGAGCTGCCTGTGCTTTCTAGATTTCCTAGCTCCACGCTGGTCCCTTCCTATGAGTTCCCCATCTCCTTCCCCTTGCTACACAGCTGTAATGAGTTCAGGACAAAGAGACAATAGGCAGAGCAACACATGCCATTGTGAGACTCTTCTCGTGAGCTGTAGGATGGCTGAATGCGGCCTGACACAGACCTGCAAACTTACTTAAAACCTAAGATGTTTTATAGTTTTTTTTTTTTTTTTTAAGTTGGTGGTTTTTCAGTGTGGACTTTCACATGTGGCCCAGAGATGACAAAATGTTGACACCTTCCCAGGCACGGGACCTCTTCAAGCCCCAGGCACGGGACCTCTTCAAGCCAAACTCCCATTCCGTCTCTCTTAACCAGTGGCTCTATCCTCAAGGGGCATCTGACAATATCAGTTGTCATCCCAGTGGTGTGGGGGCTTTTTCATCTGGCATCTTGTGCATAGGGATGCTGAAGCATAGACTATAATCTGGCTGTTGGTTGCCTACAGAACTCATAATTAATTAACTTAATTCCCGGTCATTTGTTAATAGCGCTTGCAGATGGGGCCCTTGGGAAGCATGATGGCATGCGGTGAAAAGAGTAAGATTCCTGTGACGTATTGGTGGCTTTGTACAAAGATCAAGAATTGATCTGGTCTGTATAATTACCGTGATGCCCCAGCAGATGTTAGCACCTCACATTGAGCTTCTCAGTCTCCGTGACATGGGCTGGAAAAAAATCTCTTGTCTTTATAAACCCCCAGACTGTAGTGTTCAGTAAGTGTCAGAAAATGGGCCAAGATGTCAATATACAGGACAGCCCTGCCGCAGAGAACTTGGTCTCGAAGGGCAATGGTACATGCCGCTGTTGGGAAACCTCCTTCACCCTTTTCCCTCCCAGAAGTAGATCTGTTATCAGATCTGAGCTACTCAGCTGTGGGTTATCAGGGACTCAAAGACTACCCAGGTGTACATTAGACTCAGGTTGAGGATGGGCATGAAAGACTGGAGCCAGACCACTTGACATGGCTGCATGACTTGCCTAGGCCATGCCTAGGATAGTAGAGCCAGCTTCCACAGGCGAAGGAGAAGGTCCCCACTCCTTTTCCCACCACTGCCAGTGCAGACTGAGGACAATGCCTGAGCGCTAACAGTGTGAGCACAGTCTCGATAGCCCGTGTCTTCTACAGATGGGCATCCACGATGCAGAATACAAGCGTTTTAGGTGAAATTCTATAGGCTGTCCGCTTTCTTCCCAAGGAGCAATGTTTCCCAGGGCCCCTTCTGATTGACAGATACCACAGTAGGAGGTACCTGAATGGTCCAAGGAGATGGATGAGGAGCAGACAGTAGAGATGCGGTAAGAATGAGCCTAAAGGGTCCCTCTCCTCCCCCCATCCTGGACGAAGAACCAAGAGCTATAGGAGACAGGCCTTTCTACGCCTGGGGGAACAAACAGATTTTTTCTATTCTTCAGATATCTTTCTTTTCTCCTTCACTCCTTTTCTCATCAGTGGTGATCTCATCAGTGGTGATTTTCTTACACGGTCTTGGGGGGATCCTGTGAGTGACTATTGGTAACCCTCCTGGGGTGGCTGAATTACCACCGGCAACTTTATTAAAAGCCAGGACACATTTCCTTGGTGCCCATCTCGCCCTGTTTAGAAGTCCATGAGACCATGAGTTTCTCTGGGGGATATCTTCTAAAGTGTGGGTCAAGGCCCCATATGGGGTCGTGTAACTGAGCATAGGGTTGGGGTCAGGAAAAACTTGGCAACAGGTTTCTGACTTTACAGCCGTCAAGAATGAATTCAGAGGTGAACTGGTAACCAGCTGGAAGCCCTCTGGCAGCCCTCACCTATGCTGTGCTGCGTGGTATCACTGCAGTCTGGGTTCTGAATACACAGCCACAACACACGTGGGCTGGGCTGGGCATGCTGTCAAGCCGTCCAATCCCAGCAAATACTACCCAATATTTGATTCTTTTTTGTGAAAACAAGCACATCATCTCATTAGTATACACATTTCATCTTTAATAAATGATTACAGTACATATTATCAAAGAACTGCTTAATATTTTCTAAACGTCTGATTTGTACGCTGATTTTGCATACCTGTGAGTCTGGAGTAGAGTATGAGTTTCTTATGCTGAGAGGTTGAGGGTAGGAAGAACTGAATTGTTTTTAATTAGCTGGGTCCTAGGAATTAAGTGCCCGTACCGTTTGAAACTGTAGGAGGCACAGTCCTTTGAAAATATGCCATGACAGTAACTGACCGGCCCCTCTCACCAGCAGGGAGGGAAGGTCTGGGCTTTGGGTCGAAGGCTTGCTGGAAATGACTTAAAGACAGAGCAGGTTCTAATTGTCCTTTGCTGGTGTCCTTGCTGTCCCTCCCCTGAGCTCCGCTGGAAGCTCCTGTGTCCCTAGTGTGAACTCAATCTGTTCTGAGTCCAGGACTCATTGCCCTTAGAGAATCAGCATGGGGACGGGGGAGGGACAGCAAATGGCTCCAGGACACCAGCACATCTTGAGCTGCACACACAGCTTTAGCCGTTCTCTTGGGCTGGGAGTCTCCTTCCAGGGCCAAGGAGGGTGTGGGCAGTGTCTGCAGAGTCTGGATGAGAGGTGACACCCTGGTATCTGGAGCCCTGGAAATGTGACGTGAACTTGATGCCCTGTCGCCATTGTCCTTCTCTTCCTCCTCCTCCTCCTCCTCCTCCTCCTCCTCCTCCTCCTCCTCCTCCTCCTCCTCTTCCTCCTGTAAGAGCACAAGGACGCCTAGCCACGGAGAGATCAGGCAGCTTGTGTAGGGTGGGGCACCTACTGGGAGTTAGTAGGTCCAGGGCTGGGCCAGACAGCATGCCTGGACACCACAGGTCTGTGGAATTTAAGCCAAGGAAGCTGCAGGAAGGGGAGGCAACTAAACAGGAGGTTTTGGCTCCTCACTCCTGGCCCTGAACCAGTTTAACTGAGTGGCAGGGGCCCTGATATTCTTTACTGATGACTTTGTCTATATAGATGAGGCTGTGGGTGGGGGGTGTGAATAAATGTCCTTCCTACCCCAGGAGGCAGACGATGAGTGTTAGGCTCCCTGTTAAGCCTCTGTCTCAGAGTCCTGGCTTAAGGACGCGTGTCATTACTCACCGAGTACATCATTGGTCATGTATACCTCCAGGCGTGCCCACCACTGACACGTGTACCATTGGTCATATGCACTGATCATACTGATTCACCTCTCCATGTTAACAGTACATGATCACTGTGCTGTTACTGCTGAACCTGGGGGCCGCAGAGATGGCTCAGCAGTTGAGACTTGCTGCTCTTGTGGAGGATGACCTGGTTCGTTCCCAGCACCCCTATTGCCTCCTCCGCTTCTAATTCTAGTTCCAGGGTATGTGATTCTCTCTTCTGGCCTCTCGTTCTCACGTGTGCGCAAAAGCTCATGCAAGCACACACATAAAAATAAAGACTGAATGAAAGAAAAACCCCACTGAATTAGGCGCGCCACAGCTGTCCAGTATGTCGACTGCCTCCCTTTTCTTTGCCGCTGATCTAAGAGATTTTGTTAGCACAAACATAAGCCTACTGCAAGAGGCAGCTGACGGAATAGCGCCATTTTCTCACTCAGCCCGGTGGGTCCTGAGCACAGAATTCTGTGCTCACCTGCCACACTCCTTTCCACCAAGCTCTGACACACTGCCTTTTCCTCCAGTCTCTCTTATCTTCGTCTTCCACGTTGCCTCGTTCTCATGCCTTTCGCCAGATTATCTGGCCAAAGTATTTATTACTATGTGAAATCCCCATTTTATTAAAGCACAAACAACACAAAGTGTAAAAAACGTCGAACAGAGCTTTCTCAAATCAGTCCTTTGTCCCACGCCTGCAGCAAATGGTACGCGCATCGCGAGGAGTTTAAGACAGTGGCACTATTTGTGTCTCTCTGTTACTTTTGCCCGCTCGGAAACGCTTCCCTCCTGCCTGGCACGTGTGAGGCTGATGGCCCAGCGCACAGCTTCTCAGGCTGATGCAAACCAGCTCGATTCTTTTCCATTTCCTTCCTGCAGCTCTCTTTTGCGGAGGCCTTCGATTTCTTCGGACAAATAGAGCCACGGGTCTCAGAAACCCCCACATTCTGTTTCCCCAGGCTGCAATCTGCAGACTCCAGGCTCTCCCCCAGAGGGACCAATGGGGTTCAGCTAGAAGCGGGAAGGAAGCTCATAAGCTCTGGAAGATTTAGTCTATGCTGTAAGACTGACCTTAAAATTCTTTGCTTTAGGAGCGAAGGGAACTTTGGCTGAGCAAATTAATTTGTCTGTGGGCATCTGTTTTTGAGGGAGGAAAGAGCCTGAGTCCAGACCCTCAGCTTCTTGACGTTTGAGGTCTGTGACGTTCCGAGGAACCGCAGGTACCTTGGGGACCACCTCAGCTCGAATCTACTTTATGGACGAGCCTCCTTAACAGGGCTTCCCTTTTAGAATGAAAATAACACAGCCACACATGGGTGGCTCCTTGCTTCTGTCTACGTTGGAGCGAAATTAAAACTCACAGTGTTAGCTAGTGTTTCGTTCTTCTTCCCTTTTACCAGCAGCTATGACTCAGCCTAGCCCTTCAACGTCTGGACTAGTTTCTGCTTTGTCAGCTACGCTGTCTGTCCTTCCAGGTACTTAGAGCCCAACATTCTCGGCCCCGCTGTGCCCTGTGAGCATGTGGGGTGTGCCCTGCAGGACTTTCATGGAGACAGGGGCTGCCCTGCCTGTGCTGCAGGGGTCTTTTTCTTAGAAACCTACATAATCCATAGACAATTGCCTTGGGAAAATACAACTTTCTTCCCCTTCCCTCCCCTACCCCTTCTCCCCTCCCCTTCTCTCCCCTCCCCTTCTCTCCCCTCCCTCTCTTGTCTCCCTTCTCTCCTCTCCTCTCTCTCTCTCTCCTCTCCTCTCCTCTCCTCTCCTTCTCTCCCCTCCTCTCCCCTCCCCTTTACTTCTCCTTTCTTCCCCCCCCACCATTCCCACAGCCCATGTTTGTCTCAAACTTGTTATGTAGCTGAGGTTGGCCTTGAACCACTTACCCTCTTGTCCCTACCTCCAAAGAGTTGGATGGCAGGCATAAGCTAGCATCCCTGGCATAAAAATTGTGATTCTGACTATTGCTAAGTTTTCAAAAATATTTATTTCGAAATTCTTGCCGAATTTTATACACTTGTTAAAAAAATAATGCCAATATTTACATAAGCTCCTCACCCAGTTCCTCCTGATACAATTGCCTGTTGGCTAGGAGGTGTATTATGTCAACCTCTTCCCTTTATTTATTCAGACTGTACTGGTTTTCCATGTATACAGGGAAGTGTGTGTGTGTATGTATGTGTCTGTGTGTGTGTGTGTGTGTGTGTGTGCCTGCCTGCATGTGTGTGTGTGTGTGTGTGAGTGTGTGCATGCAGGTGTGTGTGTGTGTGTGTGTGTGTGTGTGTGTGTGTACATGCGTGTGTGTTGCAAGCATGACATGACACATAGCAGAGATCAGAAGAAATAGTTGGGAGTTAGTTTCCTCATTTCATATGTGACCTGGGAATTGAACTCAGTCATCAGGCTTGGTGTCAAATAGCGTTACCCACTGAAGCAGCTCTTTGGCCTATCCTCTGACGTTCCTCATCTCCCTGTGCAGATCCCGTATGAGACAGGAGAGCAAGGATCACCTCAGTTTCCAGGTTTCTGCTTTGCACTCCTGGCTGCTGTGAGACCCTGAGCTCCCTCTATATCCACGCGTAGACTTGTGGCCTCTGTGGCTGTCGAGGAGATAGGCAGCATGCTGGCATCAGGAAGTCACCCTCCTGGCTCCAGTTGTCACCTACCCTCTTTCCTCTTGCTCTGATGGCTGAGCGAGGTCACATCACGTGGTCAGTTCTGCCACTGGGGGAGTCAGATCCAGGACAGTCCTCCGTGCAAAAGAGCAGAGGTCGCCGACAACATGACTCTCTCCCACCTGGTCTTGTGTGTTCTGCTCGAAGCTAACACATTTGCCAGAAGCTATCCCAGGCTAGAAAGGGTGGGGCAGAAAAGCAGTATGGAGGCGTGCTCAGCTGGTTGAGGAATGGATGTGTGTTGGGAGTTGAGGGTGTGGTTTCTCTCCTAGCTGCTTTGACCTGCTGTGGTCTCTGGAGTGTTTATCTAATTATTCTTTACCAATAAAAAACTGAGGGTCAGATATGGGGTAAGGAAGTGACAGAGACGCACCAATAACCTCCTATCTCTTCCATTGCTCAGTCCAAAAGACTGAGATTCTCAGCCCCGCCTTACTACTTCCTGTCTCCTCCCTGTCCTCAGTCCTCCAAGACCTCTATGGTTAATTTTGGCCAGCTAGTGGCTAGCTCTTCCCTCTGACTCAAAGCAAACTTTATCATCAGAGTGCGATCGCTCAAATTATCACGCAACGTTTCTTCCATTGTCACAGTCTCCTAACTAGCACAATAGACATGCTAGCACTTCCTGTTGCCAGAGGGCCAAAGCGTGATTGGATAACAGGACACTTGTCAACGTCCCCAAACGTTTGCTTTCTGTTTCGTGTCCTCACTTGGCTGTCCGTCAGAAGCACGGTGCATCCTGTCTTGGTTTCTGTTCCTGAGACTGTGATAAAATACGCTGACAAAAGTGACTTAAGGGAGAAAGGACCTCGTGTTGTCCAATGTACAATCCATCCCGGAGAGCAAGTCAAGGCAGCGAGGACTTAAAACAGCTGATCACATCCGAAATCAGGAACAAGAGAGCAAGGAATGCCAGGTGCTGCTCACCCCCCTTCTCATTTACAGCACCCAGGGCAGGTCCCCTGCCCAAGGACCCTCCCCACCGTTACTGTGGGTCTTCTCTTGCCTAGAATAAAGGTAATGCTGCCGAGGGCTTCCCACAGGCTACTGTGATTTAGACGGCCTCTTCTGGGTGTGTTTGAAGGCTTGATTCCAGTTTCCGTTAAGCTGACAGTTGACTCTAAGCATGGCGCATCCCCGGATGATGGGCAGTTCCTGGGATGGTACTCAGGGGAAGGGTGTGTGATCTGGAAGACGCTGAGCCCTCTCAGCCTCAGTGTCTGATGGGTCATAGACTCCGTGATGAAAGCCAGAGCTCACAGAGAGCCTGCCTGTGCACATTTTACTGAAAAGTCACCCGCAGAAGTGACCTGGGAGGGTTGGTTGACTCACAGAGCCACTTTGGAAGATCGGAACCCAAGAATGCTTTCTCCTGAGAGCTGCAGGGTCCCCAGAACGCTTGCTGTGTGGGCCTCCAGGCAAGAAAAGGAGCTGCTTTTCGAGAACTCTTGAAGCTGTCTGAGCATCCCAGATGGACTGAGCCTTGCAAATGTGCAGGCTGCACTCAGCCATGAGCGGTGCCTGAACGGGTCCTCCCCGAACGCCTGCATTGCCACCTAACCTCAACAAAACAGCCCATGCATGTCCTGGTTTTGCCACGCTCCCCTAAGATTTTAAAAGCAAAAACCCCAACACAATCACAGGGCCTTTTTTTTTTTTTTTTTTTTTTTCTGGCTGGATTGCAGAAGTAATTTCTCACACACCTGAAATCTAAAATTCGGCAGATGCCTTTCCCCATGGGGTGGGCAGCAATTCATCAATTAGTGAATTAGCCTCCATTAGCCAAGAAGACGTTCTTTGGGGTAGCATGGCCAGCTCTCAGCTCAGTGACTCAGCCCGAGTCTGCGCAAGGCCACAGCATCACGTCAGTGTCAGTGCTGAGCCAGGAGTCCCTGCCAGCAAGAGAAAGCCTCCAGTTGGTGGGAAATGCAAGCCGCAGTACAGTTCTGAGGTGGCACCTGTTGTGGAGTTCTGAGGTGGCACCTGGAGTGCTGTGAAGTGGGTGGGGTCGGATAGGAACCCAGCTGAGTGGAGGCCCTGAGCCTGTCACCTTTAAGAATGTCTTTCTGTGTTTCTGAGGTTTCAGTGCATTTTGATTCACATCCGAGGCCTCACAAACGTGAATAAGGGGTCTGTCTCTATTGGCCCGTCTTGACTTCTGTCCTTCGTGTGTCCTGATCCTTCACTTCCCTGCATACTTTTGCTTTTGAAATAAGCCCTCTTGGTAACCAGGTCCTTCATGGGAGCAATCCTTGGTTTGAAAGTCGTTTTCTGAAATGTGGCTCATGTGCTTCTCTGGCCAGCCTGCTCAGGCTGGTGTTAGAATTGTTATAATCGTTAGCATAAGGTTGTACTGGTTACCTCTGAGGAGCCTTGGAAAAATCAGGTACCGAACACCAAGGCTTTAAAACACCGTCAGTTTGAAATGTCCTTTTCTTTAAAAAATAAAACCAAACCAAAAAAAAAAAAAAAAAAACAAATGCCCAGTATACCTATTTTAGGGAGGAAGATGGTCTCAGGGGAGGATTTAATGGAAAACTGTCCTCACTACTAACTTTCAGCAATGTCTACCTGGCCGCAACTTTGGCCTGCATGAGATTGTGGAGGGGCGGCTGACAGGACGTGTGACACTAAAGATGGCATTAGCATAGTTGTCTTTTGTGTGACGAGGCTGTGCTCTCCAGATAGGTGGACAGGTCCCCCCACGCTTCTCTGTGAATTTCAGCAAGGCTTTCAATACTTTGAAAATAATATCCTCTGATTTATTCAGGGCTGTGGCAATGACTCATTAGACAAGGGCTGTTTAAAGCAGGAGCAGGTGGATTCTGTGGGTCTTCATTTTGGCGGATTTATCTATACTTCAAAGACTGTCCTCAGGCATGCACTCCCTGGGAACTGCTGGGGTCTGCTGGTGACACGGGACGGAAGGACGAGGCATTTTGAGGCCTTGAGCAGTGGGGGAACTGCCCCCTCTCTGTCACTGCTGATGGGACAAGCTCCTGAGGGACTGCCTCATTCGTGTGAACACAGGAACTAAACAATGCCAAAGGCAGAGCTGACTGTAGAGCAAGGGGCAGTAACGCACTGCGATATGGGGTGGCAGCAGTCATGATACCAGAGGGTTGTGGGCCAGACTCAGCTGGAGAGGAAAGACAGGGAGATGTGACAGGGCCCAAGGCTTCAGGGTTGGGTGAGATTGGGGAATTCCAGTTTTGGAGACCCAACCCTCCCAACCCAACCTTATGACTTCATGGGCTCTATTCTGATTTCTTACATCGCGCCCACCCTTGAAGAGATGTTTACACCTTTGGATGACTTCACTGAGAAAGACTAGGAATGTAACATGCCCTTATACCGGTGGCCCGCTTTAGATGTGGTGTCTAGAGAGCCAGACTTCAGTCAGTCTTACGTATTTTTTTCTGGTTACGGTGATTCACTTTCCCAGAGAAGTCCCATCAGGAACCATCTCAGAGGGCCTCTCCAATAGCTCTAGGAGAGTTTAGCATGGATCAGAGTCCAGGTGGGCAGTCCTGGGAGGTGGCATTGTAAGTAGCATGGCAGGAAGCATTCTAGCTGTAGTATGAGCTTCTTACTCTGACCACTCTGTAATAATCTCTCTTTGATGGCAAGGCCCCTCCTGCTGGTTGGTTTTAACATCAACTTGACACAACCGAGAGCCCCCTGGGAAGAGAATTTTAAGAAAGAATTATGTACTTCGTATTGACCTGTGTGTATACGTGTGAGGGATTGCCTTGTAGATAATCGTGTTAATTGATGCTAGAAGACCCAGTCCATCTTGAGTGGCACCATTTCCTAGGCAATGGGCCCCAAACAGTTAAGAGAGTAGAAAGCTAGCTGACAGCAAGTATGTATGCACGTGCGTATTCTCTTTCCACTTGATGCAATGTTTTACTTTTCTGGCCTGACTTCCCACAGTCATGGACAACAGCCTGGATTATAAGTCAGACAAACCCTTTTGCCCTAAGTTAGTTGTTCTGTGCTAGGATATTTTATTGAAACAGAAATGAGACTACTACAGTGGCTTTCTGGTCCTCCTGGTGTAGAACCCAACACGCGACTCCTCATTGTCCCCTACGTGAGTGGGGTGCAAGTCGTTTAACAAAGAATTATGTCCTCATCTGTAAGATCTTCATTAACTCACTTCATTTTAGTTTATATCTTGGCTAGAAAGGTAGAGCTGAGGTAGTCCTGTCCTGGGTCCCTCTGCCTTTGGTAGTTTCTCATTTCCTCTCATGCTTTGTCACACATAGGCAGGAATTCTTGACTGTGAGAGAGGGAGTTCAGAGCTTTGAAGGGTTGCCCCAACTACCCATCTTCTCCAGCACTCGGCCAGGTATTCGGTCATTTGCAACTGGCTCCTGGGTGCCCCTGAATAACAGATTCATAGCTGTGCTTTCTATGATTCCAGTGCATTGTAGTTCCATGGTGAGGTCATAGAGTGGGTTACTCTGGGGATTTAAATTAAATTGTGATGATAGCTTAGAGATAAACATATACTCTGCTTTTGTTGGGAGCGGGAACAGGGCTGTGTTTAGGGGAAGAAGATTAGGTATCTGCATAGAGATTATTATAAATCTTAGTTTATTTATTTCTTATTTATTTTTGGCTTGTGGATATTTTAATTCGTTTTATTATTTTTTTAAATTTAAATTTGAAACAAGCTTGTTTTACATGTCAAACCCAGGTCCCACACCCTCCCATCTTCCCCTGTTCCTCCCACCAACCTCCACCATCCCCTTTCTGTGCCCCAGGGAGGGTGAGGCCTTCCATGAGGAGTCTTAAAGTCTGTCACATCATTTGGAGCAGGGCCTAGGTCATCCCATATGTGTCTAGGCTGAGAGAGTATCCCTCTATGTGTAATGGGCTCCCAAAGTCCATTCCTATACTAGGGATAAATACTGATCCACTGCCAGAGGCCCCATAGACTGCCCAGTCCTCCTAACTAACACCCACGTTCGGGGGTCTGGGTCAGGCCTATGCTGGTTTCCCAGCTATCAGACTGGGGTCCATGAGCTCCCCCTTGTTCAGGTCACCTGTTTCTATGGGTTTCTCCAGCCTGGTCTTAATCCTTTTGCTCATTACTCCTCCCTCTCTGCAGCTGCATTCCAGGAGTTTGACTCAGTGTTTAGCTATGGGTGTCTGCTTCTGTTTCCATCAGCTACTGGATGAAGGCTCTAGGATGGCATATAAGGTAGTCATCAATCTCATTATTGGGGAAGGGCATTAAAGGTAGCCTCTCCACTATTGCTTAGATTGTTAGTTGGGGTCATCTAAGCTTAGTTTATTTAACATACTTATTAATGATCAATAAGCTATAAACAGACCATGAATTAAATAAATTTTTGTATTTCAAATCAGGAAGTGTTATAAAAGACAGCTAATCATTTTTTCATTCTACAATGTACTGACTTTGTATCATCTAGAATATCTACTGATTACAAGCAAGATAGACACATATTTTTCTCAATTTATAGCTGACATTTTGGTTGGTTGATCTCCATGCTTATCCTCACACCTGAAGTCTTTCTATTTATGTCCATTTCATAATGATGAATCATCCTATTTATATGGTTACAACCCACACACAGAGGAAAAATGTTTTTCAAAGTGGCATGTGCCCAAGGGAGGTCAGAGGAGAGAAGGAAGTTACAGACAGCACGATTCTGTCCTTGGAGACTGGGCCCTGCCCGACTATGTAGGGTCTGTTGTGGTTTCTCAGATTGCACCGTTCTAGCCAGCACCCCACAAGGGCTCCTCCTTGGATATGTTGGCTAAGAACAACGTGGAATTTAGCGTCCACTCTATTATCTATGATACGGTGTGGATTTGGGTCCGGGTACCAGGATTTTAATCCACGATCTGCATTTTCCTGGCTATGAAGATTTGATGTCGTTCTTTCATCTCCTTAAGTCTTAGTTCAGACGTCCACGGAAGGGGACGATTCTTAGCCCTCGGGGTACTGCTGTGAACACAAGAGGAGGGATATTCTTGAAAGGGTTTTGTAGGTATAGGGCTGTGCCAAAGTTAGTGAGACCTTGGACTGGTTATGAGAGCACAAGGCGTGCTACCGCTGTGCTCACAAAGGGCTCCCAGTCATCATGGGCAGCGTGGCCAGCAACGTTTAGAAGCACGGATGGGAAATCCAATCTGGGAAAATGCTGGTAAGTGCTTAGGGATGCTAGAAAATTGGCGGAGTTTCCAGTTGGCAAAATCAATTAAACTATTTTTCAGACACTTGGGTTCAACATCTAAGATGAGTTTGCCAGCACACCATTTATTCTACATCTTAGATCCTTTGTTTTGATGAGAACATGATCCGTAAGTTTCTAACACCTGATTGATTAATGTAATTTACTAAAAGGCTACTTCCCCCTGCCCCCCCAGCAATCAGATGTCCCCTGGGCCTAGTTTTCTTTCTTTATAATCCTTCCTAGTGAAACACAAAGATGTCTGGGTATATTTCAAGGTTGTTCAGTTAAAATTCTATCTTATTTATGTTTCTCCTATGTTGCATATGCTGTCATTTCCAATATTAACCTGGAGAGATATATATTTATTAATATGTTTATATATAAATACATAATTTAATAAGTCTGTGGTAATATTATATAGATACATAAATGCACAAATACTCTTACATAACTACGTAATGGATATATAAGTAATGGATGAAGGTCCCGGGATTGTTTCCAAATTTCAATCCCAATTGGATGCCAGATTTGTTTGTCCATCAATCACCTTCTAGCCATGCAAAGTTTTTCTTTTGGGTGAGCTGACCCGTTTGGGGTCTCTATCCAGTGTAGAGTTTGGGGTCCAGAAGAGAGTGAATGAGGCAGGGGAAGCCTAATTGAAGTCCTGCCTGCGTCTCTGAGAAGTACCCCCATGAAAACTGTGAGCCAGGGGCCACCTGTAAGCTTGAGAGGTCTCGTCCACTTGGTGCCTGAGTCTGGCCACCCAGGAAGATGCTGCCCCGGGATGTGCGACAGGCCTGACAGCTGCTTGGCTGCTGAGAGCAAAGCGGGTCAGCTGAGAGGGGGCATTGTCCGCATGGAGGGTAAAACGTTCTCAGAAAAAGGCAGGAGTGGCATCAGCTCCAGGAAGAGGACACCTGTCTACATGTTTGTGGAGACACGGATACACTCACAGTGTCCGTGATACACACACGTGTGAGGAAGGCTGGCAGCAGCCTGCAGTACAGGGTTCTGGTTCAGGGACTCCGTTAGAAAGGCCACCTCCGTGTAAGTGCTCCCTCGCCTAGCTGCACCCTGGAGAGCGGGTCCTCCCTTCCTTGCTCCTACCCCCAAATTCTGCCCCTGTCCCCTCTCTCTGGTCATGCAGAGTCGGCCCAAGTGTGACCTTGAGCACTGGAGCCCGAGAGCCTCTGCCTCAGAGCTCCAGACTCACACACCCCCTCCTCACCCGGTGCTCCCTCCTCCCTCTCTTCTCCTCCCTCCTCCACCCAGTGCTCCTCCTCCCTCTCTTCTCCCCCCTCCTCCACCCAGTGCTCCACCCACCCTCCCTCTCTCCTTCCCCCTCCTCCACCCAGTGCTCCCTCCTCCCTCTCTTCTTCCCCCTCCTCCATCTAGTGCTCCACCCTCCCTCCCTCTCTTCTTCCCCCTCCTCCACCCAGTGCTCATCCTCCCTCTCTCCTTCCCCCTCCTCCACTCAGTGCTCCCTCCTCCCTCTCTCCTTCCCCCTCCTCCACTCAGTGCTCCCTCCTCCCTCTCTCCTTCCCCCTCCTCCATCCAGTGCTCCACCCTCCCTCGCTCTTGCCTCCCCTCCTGGCAATAGGATGGCGAGCAGGAAGACATGCTGACTTTTCCCCTTCTTTATTTCTGACTATCTGTGCATAGTGTGCACTTGACACCTTTCCCAAACTTCTGCTCCCTAAGGGCACAGAAGAGAGCACCGGCTTATTTTATCTTTGTGACTCCAAAGTGAATTGCGGGCTTGCCAGCCTCTCCATTCTCACGGTCCCGTTTCAGTTGCCCAGTGGGTAAAAATCCTTACAGGAACCCAGAGAAACGGTCTACAGGATACTAATGAGAAACGTGTAGCTTCCTGATAAGTGGAAATGGTATTTCTGCAACCTGGAGCTCAGAGGGCTCCACCTTGTACATGCTTGAGGCTGTGGCTGGGGGTTCTGGTCTGGGATGGTGGGGACCGCTGTGAACGCTCTAGCCCATCTCGGGTAAACACCGCAGTGTCTCTTCACTTCCTGCGCTTCTATAATCATCCCGAAGCTCATCATTCAGCAGATGGGCATGGGCGCCTGGAGGGGCAGCCCTTGGCATACTTGGCAACTCCTAACAAGGAGGATGAGGGCATTTTCCCCAGGAATACCAGCTAAATGTCATTCCACCACAGAAGGGTTCGTCTTAAGGGGATGACACATTCCTTGAAACCTTAAAAACGTTTTTATTGTGGTGAGATACACATCATAAACTTGTTAACTATTTGTAGCCATGCAATTCAGGGGCATTAAGAATATCTGCCCCATGTCACCGCCACTGGCGATGTCCAGAGCCTTTCCATCACTCCAAACCAAGTCTTGTGTCTGCTAAGCTGCACTAGCTCTGTACATCTCCCCACAGCCATACCCCTGCTGTCTTCAAGCATGGCAGTGGTAACAAGGCATCCACGTGCCTCCCCCTGCCTGCCCCAGACAGCTAGCAACTCCTCCCAGTAATGGGAGAAAGACCTTGTGATAGAAATTGCTGTGACTTTTCCCGCCTGTAGAACCCTAAAGGGGAGGGGGTGTGTTGTGAATGCTGTAAGCTTCAGGAACTACCTAAGACTTTAAGTCTTGTTTGCTTCCTGAGTCCTGAGCACCCTCACTCCTGGAAGCTACAGGCAGTAACGTTAGCTGCTGCCTATACCTGTTGCCCATCCTCAAGGGGACTTGGACCCTGTTCCGAGGTCACCTGGGCAATCAGAGTCTCTGCCTCATTACCCCACCCCATGCTCTCACTTAAAGGCCGTCAGCCATGATCTCATCACCATCAGTCTTTCCCAGAGGAATGGAACCATCAGACTCTTCTCCCACAAATGGGAAAGTGAGTCAGAAACAGTCTCTGAGGACCGGAGGTGAAGACTCTGGGAAGGAGCGTGTGTTAGCCGGAGCTTCCGTGACAAACAGCAGCACTGAGCAGCTTCCGGAATATAGAACGTTATCCATCCCGGTTCTGAAAGTCTGAGATGGAGGCGTGGCATCCCTGGAGGTCTGAATGGTTGACTTGTAGGTGGCTGTTTCCTCTTGGTGTCCTCACGAATGTCCTTAGCCTCTACTCAGGACAACACTCAGATTAGGGGTGTCTGAACGACTGCCCTGTTCTTCATTATTCCCTCAAATATCTTGTCTATTCGTCATCGGGAGGGGCTGTAGTTACAATAGTTACTTCCTGAGATCCTGGGTCAAAGTTCGGTCATGGTGCTGAAAGCTTTGGACGCAGATGGGATGAGTAAAAAGAAAGTGGTGTTTGGGTGAGAAATGTGCACCATGGGGTCACTGATTTGTTGGTCCCCAGTTGGCCGTACTGCTTGGGAGGGGGGAGGTTATGACACTTTTGGGATATGAAGATGTGCTGGAGAAAGCCTCTCACCAGGCTGGGGAGAGTTAATAGCCTCACACCACTCTCTCTCTCTCTCTCTGCTTGCTTTGTGCAGTTGAGATGCAATCTGTCAGCTCCATCCCCTGCCAACAGCCGGCCCCTCACCGTCCTGCCCTTGCCATGTCTAGAGGCAGGGCAGAGGTTCACCCAGGGACTGGGCAACTCCGTTTGCACAAGCCCAGCTGTTGCTCTTCATGCTCTGGAATCAGGGCCTTTAGCGCTGTTTGCTGAGGGGCTCCAAAAGAATTCCCCATCCATCAACCAGTGTGGACCTCAGTCTCCCGTTTGTTAACAAGGCTATGGGAAATGTCATCCAACCAACAGCTTGGAAAGCAGCTCTGAGCAGTCGATGTAGGCTAGCAAGTATTTCCAACAGTCTAGGACAAACAGAGATGGTATCCGTGTGTGTTCTGGGTCTACCACAGCCTGTGCCCTGCGTCTCATCATTAGCGCTCAGGCTCAGAGCCCTAACCCACACGCCTCTACCCCGTCCTCTCCCTGGTTGGAACAGGGTCTCCTTCATGCCTGCCTATGGCTGCCTTTCTCCTAGCTCATTGTTTCAGTTTCCTTGGAACTTTATCAGGCTTTGAAAACTCCAGTGGAAATAAAGTCTACATTGAAAATTTTGTGAAGAAATTACACTGTGTATTGCTCTAGGAGCCATATGTGGGGAAATAAGACATAAGATAGATGTCTTTAGGCAACTGTTTAATTAATAAATTAGAAAATTGAATGGGAGTAATTAAATGGATTATTTTCTGTGCAATATTAATTATCCTGCATGTTTTGCAAATTCCGTTTTCGAAGGTGGTTCAAAGGCAAATGTCAGTCTGGTTATGAGACGCAAGCATACACACGAGTGACTTTCACCAGTCCTGGCTATAGGTGGTGTTTAAATCAGTGCGCTTGGCCCCACCAACACTGGACGTGAGGAAACTCATTGAAAATGCCTTTGGGGATGAAAGCTTGGCTCCATGGGTAAGAACACTCGCCGTGCAAGCGCAAACACCACAGATTTAATCCCTAGAACCCATGCAGAAAGGCCTGCGTGGATTTGCGTTACACGGGAGCCCGGGAGCTGTGGGGTCAGAGACAGGAGGACACTGGGTTTCCTGGCCAACTCCAGGTTCAATAAGAGACTGTCTCAGAGCAATGTGTTGAGTGACCCATAGGATACATGACACATTCTTTCGGCCTCTGATACACTCATGGGTGGGCATACTGCACAGATGTACCACATACATGCACACATATGACATAATATACCACACACATACATATACACACATATACATATACCACACACATGCACACGATACACATATGAAACATATATGTCACACACATATACGTAATACACACCTATAACATACATATACCGCACATAAACTCATGTACACCATATACACACAGACATATATGAATACCGCAATACACATATGCACCACAAAAATATCACACATATACCACACATGCATATACATGTATCACACATATGTATGCACATAACTCATACGCACACACACACGCACACACATTCACCCCTTGAAACTATTTTTTGAAAAAAAATTGGATTTTGGTATATGTACATATACATGTTTGTGTTGACGTGTGTGCAGGGGCATGGGTGTTTGTGTATGTGTGTACATGTGTAGGCACGTGGATACCAGACGTTACCCTTAGGTGTTGTTCCTTGGATATGGTATCCACCATGTGTTTCTGAGGCAGAGTCTCCCAGTGGCCTGGATCTCACCAAGTAGGCTAGGCTGACTGTCCAGTGAGCTCTGTCTTCTCAGCTCTGGGATTACAAACCTACATGCCTCACTGAGCCTTTTAAATCACTCCTTTTAAAAGAAATTTAAATAGGATTTCAAATCACTTCGGTGGGACTGAAGTAGCAGGAGCTTAATTAACCCTTGTAGGCTGTCTCCTTAGCTTGTCTGCAGAATCAGTGTTCCTTTGGCAAAGGCGGCTTGCTGGGGGCCTGGGGGGGCACAGGGCTGCTGGGGTCACAGGCCTTGCTTGTGCTCTGCAGCCACTGAGCGAATGAGTCACAAAGATTTGCATGGATGATGTGTGCACAGAGCTATGCGGAGCCGCCACCCGTCACAGGGCCCCCTGCCAGATCGGCTGAGTCTTCTTGTTTTTCACCCTGGCAAGGTCACAAAGCAGTGGACAATCCACTCTGTTTCTTTCCAGACTCGGGCTCCAAGGGCTCAGTGGTCAGCAGAACGCCCTGGGCTAGAGCGTAAACACTTGCATCCAGAAAACAGCGGAAGAGGCTGTTATGTGCCTCCCACTCGATACTTTCCAGCGCCTCAACTGAGCCTTCCCTGCAGGCAGAGCAGAGGGGCACTGTCAGGACCCCGAGGGGGCACAGGCGGCTCCCGTTTGGCCCTGATGACCCTCTGATCTGTCCTTGATAAATGCAGGGCAAGTATATCAAAGGTTCATGTGTAACCTTCACTGGACAGGGTCACTCCAGAGCCACACCCCAATGCCCGGCACACAGAGGTGTGTGAGGAATGGCGTTTCCTTCTCCTTCGCCTAACATGGCTCTCTTTCTATTTGGGTTTCTGTTTCTCTTTCTCCATGATTTTCAGGTATAGATAACTCCCGGGGAGTGAGTTGGGAGCGGTCACTGTGAGTGTCTCTGTGAGTTCTGTAGAGTTTTCATCTTATATCTTGCCTGAAAACCTATGAATTGTTAGGTAAATTGAGAATTTTACCGTTTTTATGCTGCCTGGTTGGTGTGTGTGGGTGGTTCGAATAAAATGCCCCCCCATGGGTTCACAGGGAGTGGCAGTATTAGGAGGTGTGGCCTTGCTGGAGTAGGTGTGGCCTTGCTGGAATGGGTGTGGTCTTGGTGGAGTAGGTGTGGCCTTGTTGGGATGGGTGTGGCCTTGCTGGAATGGGTGTGGCTTGCTGGAGTGGGTGTGGCCCTGTTGGAGTGGGTGTGGCCCTGTTGGAATGGGTGTGGCCTTGTTGGGATGGGTGTGGCCTTGCTGGAATGGGTGTGGTCTTGGTGGAGTGGGTGTGGCCTTGGTGGAGTAGATGTGGCCTTGCTGGAGTAGGTGTGGCCTCGTTGGGATGGGTGTGGCCTTGCTGGAATGGGTGTGGTCTTGTTGGAGTGGGTGTGGCCCTGTTGGAGAAAGTGCGTCACTGGCAGGTGGGCTTTGAGGTTTCAAAAGCTCAAGCCATTCTCAGTGTCATGGTCTCTTCCTGTTGCTTGCATGTCTAAGTGTAGAACTCTCAGCCCCTTCGCCAGCACCGTGTCTGTCTGCACGCTGCCATGTCCTGCTAGGCTGGTAACGGCCTGGACCTCTGAACTGTAAGCCAGCCCCAATTAAGTGATTTCCTTTGTAAGAGTTGCCAAGGTCATGGTGTCTCTTCCCAGTGGCAGAACTTTGACTGGGACGGCCTGCTGGATGTGGATTCCAAGACTCTCCAGAGTCCCGAACTGTGGTTTTTCCCTGGTGGCTTCAGAGCCTGGACTCTGCCACCATTCTTCAGATGAACCACCAGAAGGGTGTCAGGACCAGAAATTGGAGTGGCTGCCCCATCTCACAGGAGAAAAAAAAAAAAAACCCAAAGCCTGATCCTCATACTACTGTGTTTACGAATAGCCTGAAAATTATCAGGATAATTCTGTGTAAAGATGAGTCACTCAGTTCTCAGCAAACCATGAAAACAAAAAAAAAATCCCAGGAGACAAAAAGAAAAGCCAACCTCAAAAAACATGTTGCACTTTATCCTTTGTTTTTAATTCTGAAGGAATGGCAGGTGGGTCACGTTTCACACGCAGAGGCAAGGAGTCTGTGGCGGCCGGCTGACACTTTAGAGATAGCCCTGGTTTGTGCATTTGAAAGCTGTGAAGTTAGAATTCCTGGGGACAGTGACAGCCTCCACATAGAGTCCCTTGTGGCCACTCCAGAGACCAAAGCATAGCTGACTGCATGGTATTTTGACACAGTAACCCTCACGCTTGGGCATGCTGAACTGAGAGAACCCTGAGACTAGAAAGGGAGGAATTGGTGCCACCCCTCCCGCCACACCGACGACTGTCCTCCGCTGACCCCTGGACATGTTTATACGGCATGCCACGCATTGGTCGACCTTTCTGCGTCTCACATAGGGGTGGGCTCCTGATGGGCAAAACCCTTGGTTCTGGGGATCAGGAGAATTCCTCAGCTTTGTAATCATAGTGTCACCAAAAGGCAGAAAAGACAGATCTCAGCTGCCTTCTGGGGCCTCCTTATGCAGACCAGTGTGAGCTGACTCAGACCAGTGTGAGCTCACTCAGACCAGTGTGAACTCACTCAGACCAGTGTGAACTCACTCAGACCGGTGTGAACTCACTCAGACCGGTGTGAACTCACTCAGACCGGTGTGAGCTCACTCAGACCAGTGTGAGCTGACTCAGACCGGTGTGAGCTCACTCAGACCAGTGTGAACTCACTCAGACCAGTGTGAACTCACTCAGACCAGTGTGAACTCACTCAGACCAGTGTGAACTGACTCAGACCAGTGTGAGCTCACTCAGACCAGTGTGAGCTGGCTCAGAACAGTGTGAGCTGACTCAGACCAGTGTGAGCTGACTCAGACCAGTGTGAACTGACTCAGACCAGTGTGAACTGACTCAGACCAGTGTGAGCTGACTCAGACCAGTGTGAGCTGACTCAGACCAGTGAGAACTCACTCAGACCGGTGTGAACTCACTCAGACCGGTGTGAACTCACTCAGACCAGTGTGAACTGGTGCCTCCTCTCCCCACAGTCACGGAGCGCCTGACCCAGACTCTCGGCTCTTTCCCTGTCTATCCTGTACTGCTGTGGGTGCCCACCTATCCCTGACGTGTGTTCATAGAGTCAATCAGAGCAGCCTGGTCATCCCTGGGCCCCTGTGAGAGCTGAGTGAAGCCAAGTGATCCTTATGCACTGTGCACCGTTAGTGTCACAGGCGTGCAGCTGGGGAGGAGGTGTCAGCTTGAACCCAAGTGCTGCTTACTCAGATTTAGCAGAAGGACTTGAATGTGGTCTCAGGTTCCTCTGGCAAGGATGGCTTGTGGGAGACCCTGCACACAGATTTTTTTTTTTCCCCAAAGAAGAAGGACACTGGAGATCCATCAGGACCAGAGAGCGGAGAAAGGCTCTAAGGGATTCTAAGCATGGGCTCCTGACACCTCTCCCCAGCCTTCTGCATGGTCCACTCCTGCCTTACACATGAGGGGACAGCCACAACACAGCAAGGCAGCAAAGGACTTCCTCCCAAAGGCTCCCTGGGCCATGTCCCAGAAGACATCAGTACCACTCCACCTGCCCACTACAGCAGCCACCCCACGCATGGCAAGAACTGGGGTGAAGATGAAGGGCAGGCCTGGCTATTCTAAGAGCAAGAATTAGCATCCTTTAGGGGGACCAGGACTGAAATCTCGTGAGAGGCAGCTGGGGTGAGGGACATCATTGCAGTGTATCACTCTCCAAAGGGCCAGCATGGAGAAGAGTCAAACGGCCATATCTTGTGGACACCAACAGAGCGTGTTCCTGACCCCATCCTGCTGAGGGCTTTAAAAAAGGGAGGAAATCCAGCAGTCACAGAAGGCTAAAGCAAGACACTAGAACTGTCCATTTTTCTTATCATGACCCTTCCTGCGTGTCTTTCTTGGAACGGCCTTGGGAAGCACCTGGAACACAGAGGCGCAATTATTTGTTAGGCGTATCTTATTTTCAAATACTGCCTTTCAGGTAGGTGTGTGTACACTCTTGCCACTCATGGAAACTGCCTGCCTTCCTCACGCACATCCCAAGCAGGGCTGAAAAGTGGTTGCATAGACCCGGGATTCCAGGGCCAACTCAGCAGCAAGATCAAGTAGTTCTCAAGTAGTTCCCAAGGGTCTTGGGAAGCACAGGACCCTTCTCTACCTTAAAGGACTCATCGCCTGGCTGAGAAAATAAACACTTGCTGCACAGAGAGCAATCAGTTTGCTCTGCACCCCAGAGCTGGCTGGCGGAAGTGACGTCATTCAGGCATCTGTAGAGACGCTGTGTTTATGCAGGGAAGGGATGCTCACAGTCACAGCCTTCCCCTAGTTAGAGGAAGATGTGATGTCGCCTGAGCGTGGAAGGCACAGTGTCATCACAACTTAAAGGACAACGCAGTGAGGTTTAATAAGCCATTTAAACTATTGCCATTTGTTTCAAAAGAAACCCGAGAACCGGCTGTAGATATAGGTTTAATATCTGCATTGGCTCGTTCAATAGGTCTAATACCCGCATTGGCTCGTTCAATAGGTCTAATATCCGCATTGGCTCGCTCAGCCTACCCCTTTTCTCCCTCCCCTTTGGTGTATATTTAACATTCCCATTATTGCAGAGCAGCCTGAGATGAACCACTTAGGAACTTCCCTGTTCCCATTACACTTATGTCTCTTATTTAAGGATGCTAATTCTCCCAGCAGCTCCTCATCTGCCTCTCCACTTCACTGGATTCCGCAGGCAACGCTAATGAGCGCGAGAGCAGCTGCCTCAACATCCCCGCCAGCCAGCAAAGGATGCGCACTCTCCACCCTCCCATCCCTTCCCACGCTCACCGATGAAGGACTTCCTTTTGGAGACTCTTCCTGGCTGTCTCCTTTGCCAGGACTATGCTCCACATGATTAATGCTGGGTCCATGAACCTGAGGTCCGGATGACGAATGGGGGAGAGAGGTGAGCAGGTGTTCCCCATGGTGCGGTAGCCAGGCGACTTGTGTGCAGAAGGAACGGACTCAGAAGACCTGGAAGGCTGCCCTTGTCCCCTGCCTTGGGCACACTTCCTTCGCGCCCCTCCCCACAGCTCAGACCCCCAATGCCTGGCCAGGCAGGTGTTGCCAAGGACATGGTTGGATTCCTTAGGAAGAAATGCCCACCCTCTTGCTCTTTTGCTGACCCTGCTGCCTCCAACACAAACTCTAAGAATGACCCCAACAAGACTTCTGCAGCTGTGTCTTCACGGTTGTGTTGGCCCAGCCCCTCTATCCCTGTAGCCCAGGACTGAAAGCAAACACATTGTAAAGGAAATGAGACGAGATGGGTCCATTAGCTGGAACCCAAAGCTTGGCAGTCACAGGATGTCCCAGCAATGGGACCACCGTGTTTAAGCCCGAGCACACCTGGCAGGCACCGGCTCAGGCAGGCCTCGCTGGCAACCTTGTGGCTTTTTCTTGAACGTTGGAAGGATTTTCTCTCCCAGAGTCCCCATTAATTTAAGTCAGAACTAAAGTTCACAGCGCCTCTCCGTGGTGGGTGACATTTTCCCCTTCACACTCTGTCACCTTCATTCGACATGTTCCGCAGCCATGGTCACCTCTGTGGGAGCCTACACACCTCACAAAGCAGCAGCTGTGCCCCCTGCCCGACGATGTCTCTCCTTTCCTCCCGCTGCTTGTCTATTCAGGGCCAATCATCCTCCAGTAGCCTCCACCCAGGTACAATTAGTGACCCAGCCATGAGACTAGAAAACGCCTCCCAGTGACATCATTCACTGTAGGGGGTCACTGATGTTCATTCCAGTGTCTGTTCCTTGGGACTTACTAATGAACTCAGATGCTGGGGAACCCTCACAGCAGTAAGCTTAAGCTCTATACTGTGGAGCGTTTCATACAGGTGGCCAGTTGTGAAACTCAGTGGAGGAGAGAACATTCCATTGGGCGAGCTGATTTTCCACGTGCTAAATGAAAAGCGTGCGTTCGGAATGATTTACCGTATCTTACAGTTCAGATTTCGGACCCCCCTGCAAAGGTTGTTCTGTTGGCACAGTCCTCGTCTCAGAGAAAGGACTAGTTGGTCTTCCACAGAGGGGCACCTCATTTTGGCATACCTTATATATAAAATCTGCCTTCCTCGGCCACAACATCCACTCCTCCTGTTTGGGCATTTCGATTTTGATCTCCTGGCACTAAATGTAGAGACACGAAACGATCTCAACTGAATGTTGCCTTTGACCTGAATGCAGAGGAAAGGAAGCTAGTTTCTGTAGTTCTGTTGTGACCACAATACTTGAGAGTGGGCTAATTAATTTTGCCCACTCTTCCAGAGGCGTCAATCCAGCACGGCAGGCCGGCGGTGGCAAGCATGGATGGGTGTGGCAGGACAGTAGCTCACAGCAGAGAGAGCATTCCTGCTCTAGAACACTTTCTCCCTTCCCCTCTCCCCAGCCTGTCCTCAAAGGTCCCGTGCTCCCGCAGAGGACACAGGTAGACAGGAAGTAGGCAAAGACATAAAGGACTGATGAAAGCCTGCGCTGCGTGAGGAGGGAAACTTTGACAAGATATTCCGTAGATATCAGCCTAGTCCGAGAATGCCCCCGACCCATCTGTTGTGACCTGAAGAACTGAGGCCATCCAGGACTTTCGTGTTTGGAGAGCGCCCAGTGAAGTAGGCATGGAAATTTCTAAGTCCCTGAGATCAGGAACGAATGAGTCAGAGTGGGTGGGGTCAGAGGAGGACATGAATGAACATGACAACAGGCATGAGGAATTTGGATGCAGTCCCGAACACTGGTAGCACTGGTGTTTTGGGAAAAACTTAACATGAATGTCACCTTTCTTGTAGTGACTCAGTAATGGGTTGGAGAAGAAGGAAACGGGTAACTTTGAATGCATAAGCCACTGGGAGCAGGTGTTGGTTCATACAAGATGCGGGTAGTAATAAGATGGTTATCATTTGGAGAAATCTGCTGGAGTTGTTTTCCATTTCTGGTTTCTGTTGCCCGTGGGTCTACTCGTGGCCCCATGGATGTCCTCTGCAGGCGTGCAGGACCCTTGAGGGCGCTGCTAACCGTCGGACTCTTGGCAGCATGTAGAATACTTGGTGCAAAACATTGCCTCATATGTAATGTTTTGTAAATGCGCACATATTTAGGAGAGCATTAAATCCCTTACTAGAATTTAAAGAATCAGAGAATTAAAAATAAGCACAGAAAGCAAAGGCAACTCAACAGGCTTTGGCTTTTGAAGGGAATACATTTGAAAATGACTGTTCAAGACACGTTATGCAAATGTAACCTCCGAGCATAGGCTTAGCGCAAATCTCTAGGCAAGGAGAGAAGCCAAACACTGGCCACACTTCATGGTGCTTAGCAGTGTGTTCCGGAGTCTCGAAGAGAAACGTGGGATGTACAGTGAACTGAGCTGTGTCTCCCTCAGTACATATGCCACAACTCCCTCACCATGTGACACCATTCAAAAGCTGGTTGTTGGGGGAGGCGACAAAAGTTAGGGGAACATTCGATGAAGGTGGGATATCCTTAGGAGAAAAACCATCAGAGCTGGCTGGTTCCCTCCCATTATGGAGAACACAGTGAGGCAGTGTCCATCTTTAGTACAAAACAAGCAAACAAGCAACAAACACAGAAACAAACAGAACACTATCCCCAGCAACTGGATCATGCTGGCATCCTTGGGATCCTTGGCTTCCTTGCAGCCTTCGGAACGGTGAGAAAATGGACTACAGCTGCTTTAGCTGTCTTGTTCAGGATGTTTTGTTACGGCAGCTAAATGATGGTTATTTGTTGTGGCACTGGAGCACCTGACGTAATGTGTCTTTCCAAAGCAGATAATTCTGCAAGGTGGTGATTTATTACAGGCAGCAAAGTGTTTACATGTCATCTGTATGAAGACACGCCCTGCAAGACCTTGGGATCTAGCTTGGTTCATCAGAAATGGCAGCAATTTGTGTAGGAGGAGTTTCCCAGTCCCAGCAGCCTCTTCCCAGTAACTGACACAGAGGCTTAATATTAGCTATGAATGCTTGCCCAATAGCTCAGGCTTATTACTAACCAGCTCTTACAACTTAGCCCATTGCTGTTCATCTATGTGCTGCCCTGAGGCTCATCTCGTGGCTCCATCCCAGTCTGTATGTCTGCCTGGCAACTCCTTTGATTCCTCCCTTCTTAATCCTAGAATTCCCCTAGCCTGGCTCTCATGTTGAATCTCTTCCTGCCTCGCTATCAGCCAATCAGCTTTTTGTTAGCCAATAAGAGTAATACATATGCATAGTGTGCAAAAACATTGTTCCACAGCAAATTTACCAAGTGGTCCCACTTTCCCTGTGAGCCAGCTGAGTCTGAGATTTTCTTACTAACATTGACTTGAAGATCACACAATAACACTACACCCCCCCCCACGGCCGCTGGTGTGTGTGTGTGTGTGTGTGTGTGTGTGTGTGTGTGTGTGTGTGTGTTAGCAAACAGCTAAAAAGGTTTAAAAGACAGGAAGAAGCAGGAAGCTGGTAGGAATATATGAAGAGTATAAACAGTCTCTACGAGAAGTGTTGGTGTAGGGACAAGCAGGGTCACAGGTTTAAGTGGAGCCCAGCTTAAAGTCATTTACAGAAGCAAGGGATGGGAACACGGAGGCTGCAGAAGCAAACATCAGGAGAGGGTCCAGGTGGACAAACGAAAAGATCCAGGTCTAGAAAGATGAATGGACAGACAGATGGACAGCAGTCAAATACATCAGTTCCAGATGAGCACGTTGCACTCACTCTTCCTCTGTCTGATGAGATTTTTGGGTCTGAGTTTTCTGATATGACTTCAATATGCCCATAGATCCCCAACTTACTTTGATAAATTTAGTCTTGGGAATAATTTATTTATCAATTGGTGGCCCATACAGATGGTGGTGCTCCTGTGCCCGCTAAGATGGGCAGTTGTCCTGCTTTGTCGTCTGGGCCCAAAGCAGATCTAATTCTGATTGGGAAATGGAGTCTGTCAGGGTAAAGCACAACCTGAAACCACTATTTTACACAGTATTGAGGGGATTAGAGTGGGGTACCGCCTGACGGCAGCATCGTCTTGCTTGTGACCAGGAAGAAAACAGGCCTGCCACATACATGTTCTTCAGGGCTCCATGTGCTCTGTCCGGCTAGAGATGAGGAAGGAGACAGAATCTTTGTGTGCCTTGGAAAAGGAAACTGGAGACATTGTTGGAAAGTTGAGCAGTCCTCTAGAGTGTGCAGACCACAGACTGATGTGTTTTACGGTGTGCAGGATCATTTCCTGATCCTCGCTTGTTGTTTTAACATGAGACCTAGCTTTTATCCTGATGAGTAAGTTTGTATAACTGGAATTCTTGTAAGCCAAATGTCATTCTTCACCTCAATTTTCATATATATATATATATATATATATATATATTGTATTCATTTGTTAAGGGAATTACTATCCTTAGATGTTAAGGGATGGATTTGGATTCATTCAGCCCCTATGCACCCTGCTTTCTCATCTCTTAGGAGCTGCAACTTCTGGGGAACATCTGGACTCAGGTCTGAAGATCCCTGAGGAGTTTGGTTAGAAGTCCCAGGGCATGGCAAGATATTCAGAAAGGTGCTGGGTCATCCACAGGGACCAAGGGCGCTGGGTCGTGCTTGCTTGCCACTGGAGCAGATGGAAACATCTGGACACTGGGGACAGCTGCTAAGAGAGCCCAGGAAGGCTCCTGCTAAGAAGCACCATGGATGTACAGAGTTAACGTGAGTTCTATGGTGGAGCATTTCACTGCACTAAGCAAAGGCTTAGTGAGAGTCACTCAATGAGGGCCTGAGGGGTCACATCTCTGGCGTGGGTTGTGGATGTCTGTGCACTAGAGGGACCGCTGGCACTTGTGGGGCAAAGACTGGGAGTGGCGAGAGATGGAAAAACAGGGCTGTGGCTGTTTTTCTTTGAGAGGCGGAGGAAAAATAATACTTAGGGTCAAGCCTACCACACTACATCCTTCTCTGCCAGTAAGGAAACACATTGGTTCATGTTACAAAATACTTCATATTATCTTTGTAGGGACTTTGACCTGTAATTTATGACATTCATTGTGCATATAAAGGCGCAAAAGAGAGGGAAATGGAGAGAGGGAGAGGGAGAGGGAGAGGGAGAGGGAGAGGGAGAGAGAGAGAGAGAGAGAGAGAGAGAGAGAGAGAGAGAGAGAGAGAGAGAGAGAGAGAGAGAGAGAGAGAGAGAGAGAGAGAGAGAGAAAGAGAGAGAGGAGGAAATGTTCTTGAGATGTTTTTCAGGTCTTTGTCCCTAAGGGTTAATACTAACCAATCTGACAAAAGAAATCATGGGTGATGTGGTCTGACCACGCCCTTGAACACGGCCTATAGAATCTGAGAATTTGGTTGATGGATTGGGATTCTCCATTTTTCTCATGGACCTGAGCTGAGCTGTGTATGTGTTTCTCAGGGCTGGCATAGTCAATTGCTACAGACAAAATGTGATTCCCTACAGTTCCAAACACTAAAACCTTAAAATCAAGATCTGGGAAGAGGCCTTTCCCCTGAGAACTTTCTTCTTGGCTTTCGGAAGGCTGCCTGCTTGTTGACATTTCACATGTGGGCAAGCGTCCGGGGCCTCCAACTGTCCACACTCTAGTCTTCTTATAATAACGCCTCAGATTGGGTTGGGACTTTAGCCTGTGGTGACCCTACTTGATCGTGTCTTTAAGCTCCCCCCCCTCTCTCCAAATAGTTGTATTCTGGGCTACTGAGGACCGTGGGTCCAAAATATGAATTTCCAGAGTACAAAATTTAGCTTATAGCGACCGCAAAGCCAGTATGAATGGTGTCGACTCACTGTCGTATGGGCAGTTTTGAGAGTGAGAAAATGCTGTCTGTTTGTGACAACAGGCTCCTTGGAAGTACAGGAACTTCTGTGTGAACAGTCACATCCTGGGCAGCTGAAAGTGAGCGTGTCTATGTGCTGGCCTCAGGCAGCTGTAGAAAGTGACTCTCATGAATGGCCATTTGGTGATGATTTAATGATGAGCGAATGTTAAATTACCAGCTTATGAACTCATCTCAGGAAGTTGAACTTTAGATATGCTGGGATTTTTTTTTTTAAAGCTTGACCGTGGTTAGTATGACTCAGGAGGGAAATAAAAAATAGAGTCCACAGCACCGTTTGAACTCAGTTTAAAGATGAGGCAGGGTGGAAGTTTGCTTTACGGTATCGTTTGAGAGGTCATGTTTACCCAGTGCTGTGGCCTCAGCACGTCCGCAGAGGGCCTGAGCGCCTTCTTAGTAAGAACCTGTTTGGTGTCTTAGAAGGGAAGAGTCCCCAAGAAGTTTAACACCCACAAAGCACATTTCGCGGTGCTGTCAGCTATTTGGGATGGAATCTTCACATTTTCTGGTGTTCTCTGTAAGAACAAAACCATGAAGGCCAGCAGCTCAGATATTTATGAAACGCAGTTCCCAGATGTGACAGTCAGGACCAGGGCCACAGGGCATGCCTTCCTCTATTCCTCTGTCAGCAGCTCTGAACCACAGTGGATGCTGAAGCATGGATGACAGCGCCATTCCCTGTTCCTCTGATCATATCGCCTTCACGGAGACATCTGCCAGCGCAGGGCCCAGCATGCTCTGGGGATGCAGCAAAATATCTGGGATAAATGATAAATGGGAGCATCAGTGGGTGAGAACGTAGGGGCTGGGTCTTCTTTAAGACTGAAGATCATGGGTGAGAATGTAGGGGCAGCGTCTTCTTTAAGACTGGAGCCACAACCCCAGAGCTGGCCACACAGTTAGCTCCTCTTGTCCCCAAAGGTTCCAGTTGAACTTTTGTCCCCTTGAGGCAATGATTCCTTCAAGATAAATTCTGTAGGAAAAAATAATCTTTGTTTTTGGTACATAAAATTTTCCTTTTTGAAAAATGATAGCCAGTTTAATTTAACTATGGGATTTTAACATTTATTAATTTTAAGAGTTTTGGAATGATTTAAAAAGGAAATTATATTTGATAAAAGTTAAAGATTCTAAAAGTAGTGACCACCTTCAAAGAATCTTAAGATTTCACCTGTCGAGCCCGCTCTGTTCATGACTCAGTGAAGGCTTTCACACTCTGCCCATTTATGGCTGACACCTGATATTTCTTCCTCTGTTACATCTGTGCCTGCTGCTTTTCACCACAGACACGGAGCCTGTCCCCTGACAGGCTTTCCGTTCCTTAGATTTGGCACACAGGATAGACTGAACTGTTGACATGTCTCCAACACTCACTATTTAGAAAGCCCGAGAATTCACGTGGGTGAGCATTATTCAGCTCAAAATGTCATAGGAACTAGTCTCATGCTTGTCATCTTTCTATTAGTATAACAAAGGCCTGAAATACTCAACTCATGAGGAGAAGAGATTTTTCTCTTTTGGCTTCCAGTTTAGATGTTTTGATCATGACCAGTGGGTTCTGTGGCTTGGTACCATGGTTCATCATGGCAGGAGTGTGTGGCAGAGCAAAGTTGTTTATCTCATGGCTAGGATTTGAACTTCAGAAAAGCAAGAGACCAGTGTTCTCTAATGCCCAGCAAAAGCATGCACTCCCGTGATGCTAATACTAATTGTCACCTACACTAGCCTCTGGGTGTGCCTGTGATGGGTTACCTTGAGTAGATTCATTGAGGTGGGGGTCCACCTTAACTGTGGTAGGAAGTATTCCAAGGGCTGGGATCTTGGGCTGGATGAAAAAGAAAAATATGAGCCGAGCGCCAGCCATCATTTCCCCCTTGTGCTGACTTTGTATGCAGCATAACCAACCAGCTGCCTCAAACACTTGCTGACACACTTCCTGCCGAGAGACAGTATTGCCTAGAACTGTATCCCCAAATCAACCACTTCTCCCTTAACTGCCTTTGTCGGAGATCACACCTTTACTGCGTGGGCCGCCATTCCAGACTCAGAGTATAGTGGCAACCACAGGATACTCCCTCTTGTTTCTGCTGCTTTACGTACTTTTCTTCAGGGGAGCTTGGGCATTCTGGGATTGGTGCTCAGCTTTGCTGGTCCCTCACATGTGACAAATGCTGCCGGGTTTGGATCCTAACATAGAGTTTGTTCGGTTTCTTTAGTCTGAACGCAATGTCTGTCTTACAGCGCTAAACCCCTCTGCACTGTCCCAGTAGGCAAAGCAATGGATAAGAGGGTCTGTGAAGCGTCTTCTAAATTTTTCCTTGTTTTCTTTATACTCTGAACTAGGTAAGCAATTATTCCTGCCACCCTTTCATCATTTGTCTCCCTCTGTGGCCCCCCTGGGGCTGAGGCCAGACATTATGGAGGTAGTTCTTCTGAATGATAGCCTGTAGACTCTCAGCCGGTCCCTGGGAAGGTCTGTATTCTCTTTACAATCCAAACAACCAAGCCAGAATAAAATCTCCGTAATGTTCCTGGCCTATAAACAGCATGCTGTCTTTGGTTCACTTCCTGACACCTCCCCAGGCTGTTTGTGGTTTTTACAAACATCCTCATGGCTCAGGAAGGGTGGGATGAATTGTTTAGTAGTTCAAGGAGTTTCGAAGTCTCGCCCTTCAGTCAGCTGGGTTTTAAATGAACCAGGCCAGAAAGAAGGGGCGCTCCCTATGGGAGGGGGGGCTGGTGAAAACATGGCAACGGCAGAGATGAAATCCTGTCCTAACGTCATGTCCAGAGAGCTTTGGTGAAAGCCATTGAGTTTTATTTCTAGCAGGTGTGTTCACAGGCAGCTGTTCAAGGCCCTATATCGGGCCAGCTCAGGACAACCCTCTGTCCATTCTGCCTTTCCTTGTCTCATCCAGAAAAAACACAAGTGTGGAGATACCTCACCAGGCAGCAGTGGGCGCACATGGCTGCAGGTGGGATGGCCGGCTCTCTCTGATCAGAGGGTCTGGGCTGGGGCAGACCCTCAGTTTAAACCACGCAGTGGGCCTCTGTGTGGCTGGAGAACTGGGAGAGACAGGAACACCAGAGCGCAGGGACACCCCTTCCCTTCAGCTCTATCCTCCCCCCCTGGAAATGTGAGGGCAAGCCACAGAGCCCAGATGGGCTGCCTTTCTTCTCTTTCTCCTTGTGACAATAACAGCTGTGACAGCCTGAATGACCAAGAAAGAACCCATTGCTGAGACACTGGGCCAAAAGATTAAAATCCCTGCTTTGCCTCTGCAAACAAAACAAAACAAACAAACAAAAAACCAAAACAACAACAACAACAACAAAAAAAAACCAAAAAACGTGTGCCTTTGGGGAGGAAACTACGTATCACTTATGCGCACCTGGAAATATGCGCTACATGCAAACACCCACCTTGGCACCCACTGGACAGGTACAGTTCCCCACGGGCGGGTTTCTGGAGTGCTCAGGTTTCAGTTTTGAACCTTTCCCCCACTGGTAGTATATTTGCAAACCTAAAAGAGATTGTAAGCTCATACGGACGTGCTTGCACACTTTTCCAGCCCTTTAATGTGTCTGAGTGCTAAAGTGATTTAGGCACACGGCGATGCTTACCAAAAGTAGCTTACTCCCATGAGGAGTTCAGAGAGCAAGGGTCTGTAACATGCCTAAGCCCCAGAGCTCTTAAAAAATAAAAACAAACAAGCTTAGAAGGTGGTCTAGAATGTAATGGCCAAGCAGTGTTTACACACTCCCTTCTGGCTTCTTAAGCTTTTGGAATTAGTTCCATCGTGCCTCGGTTTTTGTCCTGGTCCGGTGGTTTCCAAGGCTCCCATTTAAAGTTCAGCTGAGTCGTTTTTCGTCGACTACTTCAGCTCTGGAGCCTGGCATCCTGTGAAGGAAGATGATGTCAGGTAACCAGTGCCTTAGCAGTCTTCCCAGGAAGGCAGGGTACTTTTGGCCTCATATGCTATGGAGGTACACTCTTTCCTGCTCCCTGGGGGACACTGGTTCTCCTACTCAACTAGGACTTTATAATAGCTGAACTCAGGGGGCAGGGGCAGGCAGATCTCTGAGACATTCAAGGCCAACTGAGGCTACGTAGTGAGACCCGTGCCTCAAGAGAAAGACATAAAAGCCAAGCAGATGGTAGCACACATGTACTGTGGAGGGTTTTAACCCCAGGTCCCTTTGTGCCTTGAAGTACAGCTAGTAACAGGGGTGGTACGCTCTCTCTCTTCCACCCTCTGTTTTTCTCCCTTTCATTCTTTCTTAGGAAATGGCCTCTTAAAAAATGAAACGATGGGGCTGGGCATTGGTGGCGCACGCCTTTAATCCCAGCACTCGGGAGGCAGAGGCAGGTGGATCTCTGTGAGTTCGAGGCCAGCCTGGTCTACAGAGTGAGTTCCAGGACAGGCTCCAAAGCAACAAATACAGAGAAACCCTGTCTTAAAAAGCTAAACTCTCCCACCCCACAAAAATTGGAAGGATGGTCCTTGTATATCGCTCATTAAACAGGATCTGTGGAGATGGGGCTGAACAGCTGCCCCACAGCTGGCAGTCGCAGGCAGTAGGAGACACATCATTCTGAGAAGTACTGACTGGTCCTTGGCGTTAAGTAGAGCAACGAGAAGGCAGAGGACACTTTCCTCACTCAAATATTTCCCCTAGAGAATAGACGCAAAGCTCTCCACTTCTTTCAGAACAGTGGTCCTCAACCTTCCCAAAGCTGTGGCCCTTTAATACAGTTCCTCGTGTTATGGTGACCCCTAACCACAAAATTATTTTCATTGCTCTTCATAACTGTAATTTTGCTACTTTTGTGAATTGTAAAGCAAGCATCTTTGTTTGCTGATGCTCTTTGACGATCCCTGTGATGGGGTCATTCAACCCCAAAGGGGCCGGGACCTACAGGTTGAGAGCCACTGGACAGGACGCTTACATGAGGGGACAAATATCACGAGTACACGGGTGATTCAGGAATTGGAACCCTCTGACCTAAGTCATCCTGACTCCAAAGACCTTGAAAGTGTGTTATCTATTCGCTGCTAACCAGAGTTAGCAAGGTTGTCTGTTCAACAGACCACAGGGGGTAAGGATGGTGCTGGGTTTTGCTGGTTTACAAATATTTCGGTGTCAGTCTTAATAAATCTCGCACCCCCCTCTCCCTGTTTCATAGTCCTGGTCTTGGCTAGAGTATCACTCAGAGATGGCGATGTCACCAATCACCTTACTGGAGTCCATTTGCATTACTGGGAAGACCTTGTGGGTAGGCAGGAAGAGCTCTCACAGGCTGGTCTGTGGCGACGTCTGTGTCCCTCGGCGCTGGGCAGTGGTTGGAGATAGAACAGCAGTGGGCAGTAGCCTCTTGTGTTACAGTCCTCCTGTGGACCTGCCATGGCTTGTGGGGACAGGAAGTGACATTCCTGAGCCCTAGGCTGTGGTTGAGTAACAGCTTCAGCCTTGACAGCACTCAGTGTCTCTGCTTTTGTGTAGGTTTAAAGTTGGGTTTCCTTAACATGAGCCAGCATTGCAACTCTTGGCCCTAAGGGGCTGGCAACTATCTAGAATTTTCCAGTGACCGGGGCCTGTCCGGTCTTTTTCCCTGTTAGGTTCACCTGTCTTCACCCTCAGATCTAGGCCTCTCTCTTGTTGTCATCTTTCTGTTTCCGTGGCTGTCCTGGATAGTTTCATGTCAACTTGACGCAAAGACACAAACTGTAGTCATCTGAGATGAGACAGCTTTGATCAGAAAGAAAAATTGCCTCCGTGAGATCATGCTGTAGGCAAACCTGAAGGGCATTTTCTTAATTAATGATTGAGGGGAAGGGCCCAGCCCATTGTGGGTGGGGCCATCCCTGGGCTGGTGGTCCTGGGTTGTATAAGAAAGCAGACAGTGAGCAGCTCCCTCCATGGCCTCTGCTTCAGCTCCTGCCTCCAGGTTCCTGCCCTGTTAGAGTTCTCATCCTGACTTCCTTCAGTGTTGAGCAGTGATACCGAAGAAAGTATACGCCAAATAGACCCTTTCCTTCCTGACTTGCTTCTCTCGCGGCGTTTCATTACAGCAAGAGAAACCCTAACTAGGATAGGGGTCTCTTTTGTTCGCCTTAGCCCCTCTAAAGCAGTGGCTTCTCCAGCTGCCGAGCAGTTGGCCGCCCTGAAGTTTCCGCAGCTCAGCCTGCTGACCCTCAGCTGTCACTGTCACACCCTCCCTGCTGCTTCTGCCATCGCTGTCTCTGTGTCTTCTTCCTTTTTTTTGACAGCTCAGCCCACTCTATTGGGGGTGGACGGAGAGATCCCCCTAGGGAAGATGCAGATAGAGATGCAGGTGATGTGGGTGCTGGACACTGAACTCTGCAAGGGTAGCGTGGATTAAACCACAGGTCCGTCTCCTCAACACTTGAACAGTGATTTGGTGGTGCCTAACACCTGCCCAGTGCCCCACAGAGAGGTAAAGCTCCTTCCTCTGTCACATCAGAAAGTTTCTGTAGGACACAGATAGTTCCAGGAAAAAAAAAGCAAAATTATCTGTGAGCTGACTGGTATTGACACTGGACAAAGAGTGCATTGTAGTTTCCCCTGCTAGTCTGCTTACCGTTACATGCTTTGCACCTTCCCATCGTGGAAGGTAAATTAAAAATAAGACTCCAACACTTCCGTTTTGGAATGTTACAGAATTTTTTTTTTTTGAGGGAGCTTTTGTTATGCAGTGTTCTGTTCTCATTTGGCTGGACTAGATCACAGAGTCTCAGGTCTGCTTGGGGGATCCGGGCTGTGGGCGAGGGGTGGGTGGGAAATGGCAACAGACTCCTGGGCGCGTTGCTGTTTTTGCTTCCTTTGGGGAAGGCATTCTCAGAGTTGTGCCTTCAGTTACCAAGTTTCAGCACGAGAGTTCTTCCTCTGCAAGTCTGTCTGCTTTTTTCTTAGGAAATGCTTACAGCAAAATTGGCTCCCTTGTGTGTGCCGCACTCTTCATGGGTGGGCACCGCGCATGTCTGCTCATGCATACCCAAAGTTCGTTCTGAATGGCGTTACACCTTCCACTCTCCCTTCCTCTGTCCCCATTCCGCTCCGCTCTCAAGTACTTGTGTTAAAAACATTTAGCAAACGTCAGTTAGGACTGGTGTGATGGGTATTAGTGACTGCCAGTTTGACAGATCTAGAATGCTCTCCCTGTCAAATCTCTGGGCATTGTCTAGATTGGGCTGAGGTGGATCGGCCTTCACCGTGCTGGGTCCACAGGCCGGCATTTGTAAGTGAATAAACAGGACAGGAAGAGTTGAGAGCGTCACCCTTCATGGCTTTTCTTCCTGAGTGTGAGCGCAGGGTGACCAGCTGCCTCATATCGCTCCTCGCTTTCCAGCCACGATGTACCCAGTACTCAAGCTATGAGCCAAAATGAGCCCTTCATTCCTTCCGTGGCTTTGTCGGCAAAGAAGAAACGTAGCCGTGATGTCAAAGCAAAGCCAGGCACTGTTCCAGGCGCTGGCGATAAACCAGTGAGCAGAAAGACAGACCTAGTGGTGTCTATGCCTTATCTCAAGTTCAAATCCAAAACACACGGTGAAGCTCTGTGGGGCCTCAGGGTCTTCAGGGTGCATTGCCTGGGTTTCCACACAGAAGTTGTTAGGATGATGCTGAAAGACCCTCATGCCCCGACTCAGGAAAGGCGCCCCCTCCTCCAAATCACTCATGAGAAGCGGTCTTGATGCAAAAGCATGAGGTCTTTTATATTCCAAGTGCACTGGGGTCTACAGCCATACGCCATGCAGGGATAGAGGGCTAAGGACCCTGGGTACAGAATTCAGACAGCTTTTATGGGGTCACAACAAAGCCCGTGCATCTTGAACCAATCATCTCATAGCATCCAGAGCCAGCACGGTGCAAACCAATCAATTTAAACCATCAAAGCCCACACTTAGCCCCGGATGTCTGCATTTGCGAAGGCTCCTGGGAGGGATGACAAAGCTCATTTCTTGTGTTCACTCACTCACAGGTGCTGTTGTAAACAGCCCTGTCGTAAACAGCAAAGAATGTGACCTTTTGCCTACTCACTGCCAGGGGACAGGGTCTGGGATGTAAACTTCTAGCTTCCTGGGGTCAGTGGAGAGTTAGGCTAAATTCTTTCATCCTTACAATGTGTGGGGGACCTTGGTGGGCTCTACCAGATGAGTGTGACCGAGGCAGGGGACAAACATGCCAGGCAGGCAGAGCTTAAGTGAGAAGTTTTGTTAGAAAGGAGAGGGAGGAGAAAAGAGAAGAGGGAAAGAGACAGAGACAGAGAGAGGACAGGAGAGACGAGGGAGACAGGAAAAGTCCTATCTGCCCCCGGGGAGCAGCAGGGAGAAGAAGAACAGGAAAGAGAGGCCAGCCATAGAGAGAGAATGGGCGGAGGTCTGTCCTTTGCACCTGGGCTGACCAGGGCTCTGCCTGAGGGCGTTCTGCCAGGTGACAGGGACAGGCCAGCGTAATGCCTGAGTCCTCACAATAGTTTTCTTTAATTCAGTTCAAAGTATTCCAAATCGAAGTGAGACACCTTGTTAGCCCTTCAATTGGCGTGTATTCCCAGGTTTCTGTGTTTCAAGTCAACTGTCTAACCTTTTTTCTGGAAATGGTCCTTATGACTAAGACTTCAGATCTGGGCCATGTTGAGGAACTGAAGTCTAGGCGGGGAGGAAGCTTATGCTCCAAGCCTGACAGAGGCCGATCTCAGGTCGTGGTGGTTCTGGGTGTACCTAGTGTTGACAGCCATAGATAGTGGCTCAGTGGGGTTTCACTGGGTTTGGTTTTGCACTTTCCACGCATCTGTCCCCTGTGCGTCCCCACTCTTTAATGTGGCACTTTCAGGAGCACTGGAAGCAGAGGCTTGTGGGAGTGACACCACCTCCGCTCTGGGACTGGCTTCTGAACTTACTGACACTCAAGTCCCTAGAGAGACTCCCTGGACATTGGGACACCCGAGGGGACCAGGCTTGGGACACCCACGCCCAGTGTGGTAGTACCAGGCTGGCAGGGGCGGGGGCTCTCTGTTTAACTCCCTGGCCTTGTGAGTTCATATCTGCAGATAGACACCAGGAAGAACAATGACCCTCTGTGGTGGCTCTGCGGGACTGAGGAAGCCTTGCCCACCGCGGGTTTCAGGGAGTGAATAGTTTTTCCTGGGATATTTAGTTTTACGTTGGATTTTTATATTCCGGCGTCTGTGCAGATTTCAGCCTCTGCTAGTGTCTGAGTGCAAAGCTGTTCTGGAGGAGATTGTTTTCAAGAAGAAAGACAGCTAGCTCCAGGATGAGGCTCGCCTGCCCTCCAGCCGGCTTCTGCAGTCTCCTTGTGGGAAAAGTAAAAAAAAAAAAAAAAAAAAAAAAATTATAAAAGCTCAGGTAACTGAATGTAAAATCCTGGAGTGACAATAGTCTGTACATGCATTGGAAATTCGGGGTGGGGAAGTCGCCCAGCTGTTCACTAGATCCTGCAGCTCTGCACACAGTGGATGGGCCTGCTAACCCCGTAGCCCGGAACCGGCAAAGGCAAGCTTGCTGGCCTGCTTTCCTGTCACCAGCTATTTGTGGTACCCGTCAAGCTGCTCACGATGGCCCCAGATGCTGACTAGGGCCTGCCCATGAGCGTCTCTGCTCAGCATTCATATTGCAAACAGAACAGAGACACTTGGGTTTTGCTAGTTAGGGGATGGGTGACAGGGGCTGTGGATCGGATCCAGCATGTGGGCTTTGCAAGTTTCTGGTCGTGTGACTGCTGCGAATTATTAGCTCACCCAGGTCCCTTGTCTGCGGCATGCAAGCGGCATTAGGTAGGGCCTTTCGCAGGGATGTTGCAGAGACAGGGGGATGAGGGAAGGAGGGAGGAAGAGAGACAGGGAGGAGAGAGAGAGAGCAGAGAGAGGGGGGTGCATGCAAATGCAAAACTGGGCTAGTGTTATTGTGCCGAGGCACTGTGAGCCTTTAGTGAGGGTGTGTACAGCGTGATGGGTGCACAGGAGGCAGAGAGGGGATCCTAAAGGTGTGGAGTACCACACAGCCCAGCACAGTAGGGGAGTCAGAGCTCCAGCTCCCAGGCCTCACGTTCCAACCTCAGCTACTAAGTCCTTTATCTTCGTATCTCCATCTCTTTGTCAGCCTTTCATGAGGCCACCGGTCACACCCTAGTGAGCTCTCTATTCAAGGTCTCTGTGATTCTCTTTGCTGAATATATTTCCCTCCCTCTCACCCTCCCTCCTTTCCATGCTGGAAACCAAACTCAGAACCTCATATACGGCAGGTAAGTCTCTACCATTGGGTTAGAAACCTCATTCCTGGAATTCTTTTAAAATTTCACCTCTGACAACTTCAACAGAGGCTGTCCTTCAGGCAGAAGCTCCAGCTGAATGTGAGGTGACAGTGTTTCAGGGCCTGTGGGGCAGTTTCGTGTAGCTGGCTGGGGCTCTCTGCCTGAGTGGTGGCTCCCCTGACTACATCATGCTAATTCAAAGCGGGCAGCAGAGTAGGCTACATCCAGCCGCTGGCCTGTTTGCGTAGCTCTGTGCATTCCTTCTCTACCCTGTCCGTGACAGCTGCATCCTGGTAGAAGTTAAGTAGTTATAACAGGGACGAGGTGGCCCTAAGCACCAGGGACAAGGTGGCCCTAAGCGCAACGGTCTCTATTGTCTGGGCCTTTCAGATGGAAGGTGAGCTCTGTGTTTCTCTTACTCTGTAAGTGACACGGGACAAAAATGGCTTTCAAGTTAGGAAGAATGAGTGCTGCCCACACCCCCCACCCTGAAATGTATACCATAAGCATACTAGAAGATTTACACCTGGGTTTCAGGTTCTTTTAAAATTGCCAAGTTTTTAAGGTGAGGGATTATTTAAATAATGTCACTAGTTAATGTCCGGTTGTCCCTAGAACCAAGTGCTGCAGTTGTGTATAAGGGACAGGATGGAGAATAAAGTACACATCGAGGTAAGCCTGGCATGTTCCAGGCAGGAGAGCTCGGAGGGACCACACACAATTAATGAGCAACAGACCAAATGGGAACACACTTAAATATGGAGAGGAATTCGTCACACATGGTGAGCTGCCTCACATTCTCCGGTGACACGAATCCCTGGCATTCTTTGTGGATGTGCCCAAGCGTTTGAGGTCACAATGTATACACTGACAACTACCCCTGGGATGGGAGAGGCCCACAGGCCTCAGATCGGATATGCCTGTGAACTTCTGAAACGGTGGGAATCCAGGATTTAGAGAATGGCCGTGAAGCCATGGCGGGTGGTGAGGTCAGGGACAGGTTCCGGGCAAGGGCGTTGCGCAGATTGTGTGTGAAGGGAGACCCACCAAGCCCTGCTGCATTACCTGTCAGATTGGGCAGGACTCCCCCATTGTAAAGCGGATGCCAGCTCAGAGGATGGTGGCTGGCGTCCAGCTCCTAGGAGGTGATAGGTTCTGAATGGGGCTGATGGAAGAAAAAATTACAGAGGAGACTAAAATAATGTTGGATAGAAGAAAGAAATTTGGAGTATGTAAGAACTGAAGCATGGAGGTTGGAAAATTAACAAAGGGAGAGAAAGAGAGGGAGGGAGAGAGGGAGAGAGAGGGAGAGAGGGAGAGGAGAGGGAGAGAGAGGGGTAGAGGGGAGAGAGAGAGAGAGAGAAAGAGAGAGAGAGAGTGAGAAAGAGAGGGAGAGAGAGACAGAGAGAACGAATAATAATATGGCATGGCTAGTACAACACAGAAGCAACACTGCTGACGAAATAGACTTGAGGTGCCCTCTGTCCCAATGATCTCGGTGAGAGGGGCAGTCACTTTATTTCCCACAGGCTTAGCTTTCGGCAAAACTGGGCCAGGTGGCATAGGGCAGACACGACACAAAAATCCAGACACCACTAGGTATAGAAAAACCAGTGTTTTAATGAGTGCAGCAAGGCTACATTTCATTGACATTGGTTCAAGTCTAGTTTATCTGCTTGTCTATCATCTAGTATTTATTTTCTATCAGCCAATCTACCTACTATCTATTTGCTTATCTACTCATCACTCTGTAATGTGTTTACCTACCAACCATCTAGTAATCATATGGCATTCTTATCTTGGAATCTTTCTATGTCCAGTATATCAGTTTATCAGCCATCATCATCTAGCTGTACTCTCTCCTGGAAAACAAACAAGCCAACAACATACCGGCCTTCCTAACTTTGTCTGGACAGGAATGCAATGCAGTTTCTTTGTGCTTTGAAAATGTCTGCCGCCTGCCTTCACAGCTCTGAGTCAGTCCGCACGGCCTGGTGTTGGGGACCTTCTGATTGTGAGTTGAATTCAGACTCGTGGTAGGGGCTGGAATACAATGGACAGGAAGCATGAAACACATAACACGTCACAAATAAAAACCATTGACACAGCGAACTGCGCAGAATAAAGAAACATTTAGACCTGGAAGGTTATAGTGCAGAGGAGAAAAGAGGCTGGTCACTCAGTGCAGGGGACACCAGGCTCACTCCTCCATCCCTCAGGAAAATGCAGGAAGTGGGTGCGTAATCACCACCGTGTGGGAGCAGCAGGGTATCCTCCCATGGAAGCTGTGCATGTGTATGTGTGTGTGTGTGTATATGTGTGTGTGTATGTGTGTGTGTATATATGTTTGTGTGTGTATGTGTGTATATGTTTGTGTGTGTATGTGTGTATATGTTTGGGTGTGTATGTGTATGTGTGTGTATATATGTGTGTATGTGTGTGTGTGTATATATGTGTGTGTATGTATGTGTATATATGTTTGTGTGTGTGTATATATGTGTGTGTGTATGTATATGTGTGTATGTGTGTGTGTATATAGGTGTGTGTGTATGTATGTGTGTGTATGTGTATATATGTTTGTGTGGGTGTGTATATGTGTGTGTGTATGTATGTGTGTGTATGTGTATATATGTTTGTGTGGGTGTGTATGTGTATGTGTATATATGTGTGTGTGTATGTTTGTGTATGTGTGTGTGTATGTGTGTGTGTATATATGTTTGTGTGTGTATGTGTATATGTTTGTGTGGGTGTGTATGTATATGTGTGTGTATATATGTGTGTGTGTGTGTATGTGTGTATGTTTATGTATGTGTGTGTATGTGTGTATATGTGTGTATGTTTGTGTATGTGTATGTGTGTGTGTATATGTTTGTGTGTGTGTATGTGTGTATATGTGTGTATGTTTGTGTATGTGTGTATGTGTATGTATGTGTGTGTGTATGTGTATATGTGTGTATGTTTGTGTATGTGTGTGTGTGTGTATGTGTGTATGTTTGTGTGTGTGTGTGTGTGTGTGTGTGTGTGTGTGTATGTTGAAGGGGAGATGTGTGGATCCGGCCAGGGCTCCTCTGCTAGCTGGTCCACCCGCCTCTGGCAGCTCTCCCTGGATCACTTGCTGACGTCAGGTTGGGTGGGCAAAGGGAGAGGCACAGACTGGGTCAGCCATCAGCCTTGCTCTCACCCTGTCTGCTCTGCTGTCACCTCCGCAAGATGAACCTGGGCCAGGCCCTCTCTCTGTTCAGTTTGTCATTTGCTTGATGGAGGCACAAGTGTGGCCCTTGCAGAACTGTGGTGAAGCAGTGAGCAGAGAGCCCTAGGGACAGCCCCGGCCTCTGTTCTCCATGCCTCATGCCCACAGCATGTGGTTTTGACCTAGAGCATGCTGTGGGGACAGTTTCTAGTTCAGCTGAAGCGAGAAGGGAACCCTATGCACGCACACACTGGTCTGTGTGGACTTTGCGTATCCTCTAACCCAAGGTTGATTCAACTCTTGTATGAGTCCTCCTCTGGCCTCCGCCAAAGGCTGCAGAAGCTCTCCCGGCCTCCAGAACCTCTTGTTTCATCTTTTCGTACATATCTGGCTGGCTTTCTTCTGCTTTACAGGACACGAAGTGTCTCAGCGACTCTTCAGTGCTGGCAGAACCTTTATCTTTAAACAGGAGAACGCTGGAGATGGGGTCCCGTTGGCATGGATGTAACCCTTGGAGATTTTTAGAGCCCGGCTGACAATACTGATGATACCTTTTAAGACCCTGAAAAAAAAACCATCCAACAGATTTTCTCTAAAGAAATGACAATTTACATTACCACATGGTTCTTTTGAAACTGAACTCGAGTCAGCGTCACCAGTCTAGAGGTTTCCTCAAGGAGTGTCATTTTGCTGAGCAGGCATAGTCTTCTAGAGAGATGCCATTCCCTTAGCAACCATGGGACCATTCCCCTCAGCGACGGTCACCCATAATAACCAGGCTTCATCCAACCTCCCTCTTTTTGTGCCGACATAGCTGATGATCCCAAGTGCTTCCATGGCATCCTTTGCATTGCGCTCTGCCATCTCCAGAATCGGCCACCCTTTGCTTTTTAAAGAGGGCTATTGGCCATTTACAGGGGACACGGCTTCTGTGTGGATAGTGAGGTGCGACAGTGCCTGAGGCTTTCTGAATCTCGAAGAAACACCGATCTGAGAAAGCATAGTGCTTTTTTCTCGAATTTAAACTTTCTGTTTCAGTGAGGAATCAGTTTTGTGAAGTTGGTAAAGCGGCTGATCCCTCCTCTCTCAGTGCTACAGGGAGGCAGACAGACTCGTGTGGCTCTCTGTCCCATAGAAGTTTCTTTCTTACTTCCTCCTTCTCCCTCCTCCTCCCTCCCTTCCATCCTTCTCTCTCTCTCTTTCTTTCTTTTCTATCACACATATGGGAATTGCTTTGAGGGCCTATCGGGCTCTGCTAAGAACAGCTGCAAAGAAACTGATACCCTGTGGGCCTGGCCGCAGACTCACGCAGGTCCTGGGCTGACAGCTGCCTGGTGACTCCAGCCGCCCCGGTCTTGTGCTCTGGAAAATGCTGGCCAGACAGAATGAATACTTAGGGGTGGGGGAACAAGTGCTTTGAAAGAATAGACTGTTCTGCACCCCCAGCTGTGGGCCATTTGTGAGAAACACTCCACACAAGGACGAGGGGCAAAACAGCTGTGCCCACGGCTTAGGTTTCCAACCCGAGCAAATTGTTGGCTCCTGGACAGAGTTTAGATCATACGTGGACATTCAGCTGTTGACTTCCATAAGGGATGACGTTGGATGCCAATCCCAGAGTCTCTGTTTCTCTGCCTCATTTTCTCTCTTCCCCTTTCTCTGTCTCTCTCG
>JANBXA010000738.1:4055000-4067500 GCA_030556225.1 Cricetiscus sungorus | reverse complement strand
AAAACAGTATGTGATTCTCTGAGAGCTTCAGCTTGGTCTCTGACCTGTCCCAGGCAACATTCAATGTGCCTAAAAGAAAAAACACATTTGAGAGACAGCTGAGATGAAGAAAATTGGAATGTTTGAAATAAAAGGGTAAATAAATTCAAACGAAAAGTGGTCCAGACGCCATGATTTTATATTTTATGCCATCAGTTGGGGCAACATCATTAAATTAGGTGAAGATGAGCATTTCAATGGCGAAGTATATGAAGGTGTCCTGAGTATCTGCACAGGGGCTGAGTACTCAGAGGAGCGAAGGCAGGGAGGGAGGGATGGAGGCATGGAGGGAGGAATGGAGGGGGGAGGAGGCAGAATTCAGTCTCTCAAGGCAGCACAGATCCATCAGACAAATTAACATATTTCATAGGGAATATCAGAGTAAGATAAATTGTTACTGTACCTTTAGAAGATGACTTCTATCTCTCTGTCTGTCATCATCTATTATCTATCTCCCTATTATCTATCTCTCTGTCCGTCTATTTTTCTATCTTCAGATGTCACTGAAACATCCACAGGAAAACACAGCAAAGGAAATCACACTAATTTAGGAAAGCACCTGTAATTTTTGATTAGAACGAACTGGTTTTTTGTTAAAAACAAACAACACACACCTCTTGTAAAGGAAGAATGAAACGGTGATAAAAATATCGCGTTAGTAACAAAATAGTCTCTCTGAGCTACTAACGAGCAAGAGAGGAATAACCCCAGGGTCCCTTGAGAATGGGGATGATGATGGGACTTGTAGACTTGGTAAGTTGTCACGGCTTTGGGCAGGCTCACTGAGGGGAGTAGAGGAAAGAGGGGACAATGGATGTGACTCAAGGTGCAGAAGGAGACGGAATAAGGAAGGGGGGATGAAGGAGAAGAGCTTGGGCTTCAGAAGTGAGAACTCACAGGTAAGTCAGGGGCGGCATGGGCGTGTAAGGCCGCGATGACTCCAGGCGTGGAGCTCCATTCTGCCAGCTGCTTCTCCCTCTGAGTAAGTAGTAGAGATGCTAGAACAGGGATTTGCCAAAACTTGTCCCCCCATAACGAGATCAGGTTTGGGGAGAGACACGGAGAGCTACCTTTGGGGAAAAGCCCCCCCATCCAACAAGGAAACTGACAAGGGACACACAGTTTCAACTTTATAGACCCATCCAGAGGGCAGAAAAGGAAACAGTATCATTTTTGCTAACTTTGATCAGACGGTACACAGGTGGAAGACACCATCCCAACAATTTTACATACATAGTACCAAAGGAAAAAAATCAGTACCTTTAAACACGCACAGACACACACACACATGCACACACGCACACATGCATGCATGCAGGCACGCACGCGCACGCACACAAAGACAAAACAAAACACGTTACATGAAATACGTTACATGGAACTAACTTTAGACATTCGAGGATAGTTTAAACATTAGGACTAACTGGGAAAGGAGGTATGTGCTTTTAATTCCAGCACCCAAGAGGCAAAGACAAACAGATCTCTATGGGTTCAAGACCAGTTCTGTCTTTATAGGGTGTTCTAGGCCAGCCAGGGCTACATGGAGACAGTTTGTCTCAAAACAAAACCAAAACTAACCAAACAAACAACCTAACCCTCCCCACAAGAACATTAGGAAGACCAAGGTGGCTTAGAATTCCAACAAATCACAAGGAAAATGGCATTTGCTTATATCCAGTGAGGTGGGGTTTTTTTTGTTGTTTTTTTGTTTTTTTGTTTTTTATTAACTGAAGAAAGAATCAAGGGTTAATACGAATTCCATCTAATGCTACTATCCCCAAAGGCAGCAAGCTGCTGCCAGGTATGTTTCATGTACAATAAAAGTGCACATCATCCTATCACCACTGAGACTTTGCAGCATCTCAGAGGTGCTAAACGAAATTATTGAGCAAGGAGAAATGGAGGGGAAGGGGGAAGGGAAGAGGAGGAGGGAGAGGGAGGAGGGAGAGGGAGGGGTGGGGAGGAGGAAGTGGACATTGTTTTAGAGCTAATGCTGTTGGTCAGAGAGCCAACAGGAAAACTGGAGATAAGTCGTTGGGTACAAAGTTAACAGGCACAGATAAAAATGATGTCCGTAAACAGAACCAGTCAGCAACACGGGGATGCAGAAGGGGCAGAAGAGGCCTCACTGCTGATGGCAGATGAGAAGGTTGAACATACAGTTCTCGCAAGAGCTGCTGGTGTGTGGATTCAATCGCCAAGTCCAGCCAAAAGGCAAAAAGTATGTTTTGTTCAAACGAAGCCCTCAATACTTGTATCTGAGTTCTTTAACTGACTTACACATCTCATGAGACTTCAGTAAAGGCTCCAAAATAAACAAGAAAAAAAAGATGATATGAAATTTCCATGTTTGCTGCTCAGCAAATGTGAAAGCCTGGGTTTGATTCCCAGAACGGGCCACATATATGTCATATAAATTACATATAAATGTGCATCTATGTCTCCTCCCTCTCTTCCTCCCTCCCTCCCTCCCTCCTTCCCTCCCTGCCTGTCCAACTTCTTCTGTGTTTCTTGTTACCCAGACTGACTTCATATTTACTGTTTAGACGAGAATGACTTTGGCCCCACCCTGCCTGACTCAGACGGCGAATTTCCCATCCACCCTGCTTTAGAACCTTCAGATGTTTAAAGAACGTGCATATATTGTTATTGTAGCTTGTGCGTCGATCTCTGTCCCTCCCTGGCTTCCTGTCTGTCTGGTGATCTGTTTACAAGCTTGCCCCTTCACTATAAGCCATGACGCCGAACGGCCCTCATCAGCTTCCAAAATTGTTGGCTTAATCAACCTCTTTGCGCCGTAAGTGTCCAGCCTGAGGTGTTTAATTATAGTAATGTGGGTTTAGCTGATACATCCATCGGGAACTCTCACAAAATGAATTTCTAAGAATACTTATGATATAGCATGTCTTGATCATGCTCAGTGTTAGGAGGGCCTTTGCCATGCTTTCAAAGCCTGCCACTCCTACTCACAGTAAATATCTTTATGTTCTATTATCCAATACAGTTCCGGTGACTTCTGAGAAACGTTCATCTGTGCATATTATTTCTGTTTTGAAAGACCTCCAGTACTTCCCTCACACAGGCCAGAGTTCTAGGGAACCAGGGTCTGGCTCCCTTCTTCATAGTTACCTCCCAGCCCGGAAGGCCAGTTCATTCTCTACTTCCTGGCTACCCTCATCCCATCTACCCGGCTCACCTGCCTGGTCTCTGCTTTCCCTGCTCGGCTCTGTCTGCAGATTTTACTCAAGGACTCTGGTTCCTCTAAACATTGCGCGGAGTCCTGCCATTGAGTGCGCTCTTTCCTGCGTGAAAGACAGACTGTGTTGTGTTTGCTTTGGTCCCACCAAGGTGGCGCTTAATAGGTGTGTGTTAACCTGGGGCCCTGAGGGATTCTGCGGGAATATTGTCACAGCCACCAAAAAGACCGTTTCAGCTTCGATGGAGGAAGGCTCAGCCTTCCTGTGGATCCACTGTTGGTGATCATGGTCCTTGTACTGTGACTGTGCCATCTCCTGGGTCCCTGTTTTCTTCTTCCAGCTGGCATGGCTTAGGAAGCTAGATGCTCCGTTGCCGTCAGCCGGGGATGCGTGCAGAGTTTGTCTCTGCGGTAGAACACGGGGCCAGTTTCTTTTCCCAGTCCACGTGACCCCCTTATCAACTCACCACTCCAGCCCAGGGCCACAAAGTGGGTGACGCTGTTGTCCTCACCCCCCACCCACACACAAGCTGCGAGGGCTCCTTTTGAACCTCGTGACCACCTCAACTCCTCCTCTGCATTCTCTCCTGCTGCATGGATGTGACATTGTAAGGTACCCCCACAGGAGTCTCTGTCCTTTTGTTTCTCTACAGTTCCACAGAGAAACTGCCGTATCGTCGGACGCCTCCCCAACCCCGTCCTCTGACGATCTGTTCTCATGAGCGTCTGGGCGGCTCATCTTTCTAAAAGGCAGCTCACCATCTCACTCCCCAGCTTCAAAGCCTCCAAGCACTGGCTCAGGATAAATGCCAAACTCATCAGTGTGACCCGTAGCGCTGTCCCGCACATACTGCGGTCCCCCAGCCGGCCTCAGTATCTCTCTCCAATGTCTCAGCTGCAGCCATTCTCTCTAGGGGCTCTGGGGCCTCGCGGCGGCACACTTCTTACCCAGCAGCCTCCGCCACAGTCTCCGCCAGGACGCCTTGCTCCATCCCCGGCTACGTCTGTCTCCGTGGCACCTTCTGATGCAATCTTTGCATGAAGAAATAAAAAGGGAGAGGGGTAGGGTGTGATTGGCGCTCGATTGCATACCTAGTCACTCCCAAAGCGTTTGGGGGTGCGTAATAGATGCTTAGCCGCTGGACATTGTGTCAACAACTAAATAAAAGTACACACTAGCGCTGCCTTGGGCTAACAACGCAGGGCCTCTCAGGGCCGCAGCCAGCAGTGTATGCTAAGCAGGAGATGACTCGGGACAGATCAAGTGCGACCTTTCTCACTCTTCATCCTGCCCGCGGCTTCCTTGGAGTGCTGGTCTAAGCTTGGTCTGTAGCTGTTCTGACAGAGGACCTCCCTGTGTAGACAGGACTGCCCCTGGACTCACTATGTCACCCTTGTTGGCCTTAAATGCACAGAAGCCGTCCTGTCTCCATTTTCCCAGTGCTGGCTTTAGAGTTCCTTTAGGTGGATCCACACGTTCTCCTAAGCTTTACACCACGCACACGACACCATGCTGTATGCCGTTCTAATGTATGTTTACATGAATGTGTTGCCTGCTGTAGTAGTTCACGATTAACCGCAGGGACATTCTCAGTGGACCACCCCCCCTCAGGTATCTCCGTGGATTTCTTGACGCCAGAGAGCCTTGTATTCTTTGCCCACAATCCTGTGTGATCTCACAGAGCGGAAGGGCCTGTGAAATCCTCCGCATTTTAACAAGCCTTTCCCTCGCATGGTGTGTTTTTGAAGACAGTGATGAGGTTGGGCCCCACGTCCCCTGCTCTGCTTTAAATAAGCTTACGTCTCAATGTTTTCTCAAGGCTCTTGGTTTTCATTGACTTAACCGTCAGGGCTGCTCATCCCTAGTGCTCCTCAGACCCAGCACAGTCCTCAGGATGCTGGAAGCAGAGCTGCACCCTCATCCACGCTGACCCATCCTCAGCGTGGTCACACAATAAACAATTCTCACTGCTCAGCCTGCCATTGCACTGGGGGTGGGCCCTGCTGTAAGAAAACTGTATTTGAAAGTTTAAACTTACAGACACAGCTTGACCAGAGAACGGTTGCTCATGGTGTTCTTAGTTTTCCTCCAAGGGTTCCTGGCAATATAACTTTAAAGAGCAAGATTTCTGGACATGTAAGATTAGCGTGAGCGACAGCAATCTCATATGGCCCCTGACTTGAGGAGCAAATTTGCCATGTAAAATGAGGTGCATTTCCACCGTCTGGATGCTTGTGTCCGGGCTTTGGCTGCCCGTACGCGTGTGCCCATGGCTTTCTACCAATACCCAGGGTCCTGGGGTCCTCGTGTCCCTGTTGTCCCTTTATACCTTATCTGTAGGCATTGGTCATTCTTTGCACCAACCATGGGATAATGTTTAGATCCAATGAAGGGCTTGGCTGATTTTTATGTTGTTGCTCATTAAACACAAAAATAATTACTTGTCCAGATTTCCATTAGCACTGGGGAAGGTTAATAGAGTATTTTTGGTCTCTCATGTAACTATTCAGTGAACTGAACAGTAAGGTCTGCTGTATTTGGTATAGCTGTATTGGCTAATGGTACGCATTCTTTTTGTTCATTATGCAAATGATTGTTTATTATAATCCCTCGCCTCTTCTCACCTCTCCTTCAATGCCAGGTGCCTAGATAACGGGCATTCCATTCAGCAGAGAGCTCCTATTGCTTTGAGATAGCAACACACTAGCTGGGATTTCTCAGGACTCACAGAGACACAACTCGTAGACTGTGAATGCCAAGGCTAGCCCAGGCTACAGAGAGACCTAGTCACAAGAAAACAAACAAAAAAGAGCTTAAAACAAATATAAGAAGGTAAACGGGGGGGGGTTGTATTTGAAGTCAGATAAAAGTTAGATTAGCTCATCTCCAGGAGAAATGTGAGAGGAACCTGTCTTAGAGGATAGTGGATGATGGTGAGAGGAATCTGGGCTTACATGAAGGAACGAGAAATTCAGAAGGCCCAGCTGAACTTACAGGAGTTTTATTAACATCTTAAATGACAGTGTAACAGAATTTACAACATGAAAAATAAAAGCATATTCTTAATAACTGGCATAAATCAGGGGGACAGCACTAGAGGTATATTATTTGTGAGGTTTGTTTAAACACTATCTGTGAAGTAGTGTATTACTTGAATGTATATGGTAGAAAAACATAAGATGACAGCATAAACCCTATAGAAAATCTTGGAGTAAAATAAAAAGTACTTTTAGTTAAAGAACAGCGAAAGAGATAAAATAGTTCTAAGAAAAAGACTCAATAACAATAACAGCAATACTAAAGCCCCCAGGGAAAGAGGAAAATGTAACAATAGGAAATGCGTGGACGATGAGCATTGGACCCCAGTGCTCCGGGCCATTCTCTGGGTGATTAAATGTTAACAGGGTGTCGCCTCCACTGAGAGGCAGAGAGTAGTATGTGCCTCATCTGCGCATGGCTCTGAGTTTGACCCCAGGGATGCAGAGTCAGGGGCTTCAGCCCAGCCCCACCGAAACCAAACTCAAACAACATCCCTAGGCAAGCAAGGGATGTTAACGAAGGAGACAGCTAGTCAAAAGGACTTAAAAATGATTAATGTTTATACCTTCAAACTCCAGCCTCAAAACACATCATTGGAAAAATAAAATATCTACAAGAAAGATTATAAATCCACAGTTACAGCAAAAAAAAAAAAGTTTCAACAGTTATTTCCCAAAGTTAATTGAACAAGTAGACAAAAAATTCGACAAGTGTGTAGCAGACATGGAAATCACTGTCAGTCAGCACGTGCTAATTGCCATGCAGAGCGCCATCCTGAGATGCTGTAATGCTCCGTGTTATGGCTCTTATGCAGGTGACATCGGTGCCACAAGGAGACATGATGGCACATCAGTCAGAAAGGCTAACGAAGGCTTATGGAGAGGAATCACAGAGCAGGGACATGCTCCACAGGTCCAAGTGGTTGCTGTGCAAGTCTGATGACCCAAGTTTGGATTGCTAGAACTCCCCACGGAGAAGTCAGACAAGGAGAAGCGTGTCTATAATCTCAGAGCTTGTGTAGACAGGAGAATCCCCTGGAAATCACAGGTCAGCTAGCCTGGAGTGCACAGCACAGTGATGGATGCTTGAGGTTGTCCTCTGATCTCTACACACTCATGATAGAACATGTACCCCCACACATATGAACAGCTGTACACCACACACACACACACACACACACACACACACACACACACACACACTCTTAAAAAGAGTAATCACACCCAGTCTTGGTGAGGATACAGAGAAAGCGGGAATGCCATGCATGCTGGTGGGAATGCAAAATGACACCATCACGATTTTAGGAAACATGAGCAATCTCCTTAAGGAGAAAAACAGCAGACTACCATCCAGCCGCTTTTTAAGGCATCTGTCATGCAGAGCATAAGCTCACAAGGTAGTAGGTGCTTAAAATGACTTGGACAGGAGTATTCAGTGTCAGCATTGCTATTATCAAAGAGAGGAACATGAAATGACTTAAGCATCTTTCCACACATGAACAGTTATGTCCTCATCAGAGAACACGTTCAGTTGGAGAGCAGCCAACTGTGGCTGCATGGCTGAAGAGGGTCTCACTGGGGAAAATACTCCACGATTCCTTTACTGGGGCATTCTGGACTCATGGCTCAAGGCTTCGACAGCCAGCTGGGGCAGACGGACGGGGAAGAGGGTGAGAACAGGGCTGACAAGGGTCACCCAGAAGCTCTTCAGTTTGGGCAATCCTTCAGCGTCGTCGCAGAGGCAGATGGCGGAACGGAGTCTTGTGCTTGTTAACTGATTCCGGAGCGTGGTGGCGAGAGAAGTCAACACAGAGGAAAGTGGTTGGTTTTTATAAAGAGCGGATTACACAGAGCGATGTCTCCTGAGGACTGTCCGTGTACACGCCGTGATTACTGTTTTCTCGGGAGTGGTTCACAGCAGGTGATGAACGTTAGCATCTTGGGAGGTATACACGCACACGCACACACACGCACACACGCACACACGCACGCACACGCACGCACACACACGCACGCACACACACGTGCACACACACGCACACGCACACGCACACACACTCTTATGTTAGGAATGTAGGAGCCAAGCAAGAAAATGGAACCCCCTCATACAAGAAGGAACCTCATAACCAGCCATTAATTTCGTCATGAGCTCATCGCACTAGGATCTTATGCTGTTAAGGGAGAGAAAGTCAAGTTCCTTGAAATTTTCTTGAATAAAAATGGCATCATTTTATTATCCTCTTGGCTATGTATCATATGTTTGTGTATGATACGCAGGTTATGTGTATGTATGTGTTTGTGTATGTATACATATGTGTGTGGGTACATATGGGTGTGTATGTGTGTGGAGGTCAGAGTTAATGTCAGGTGATTTCCTTGACTGCTCTCCACTTTATATATTTATTTGTTTTGGGACAGCATCTCGCACTGAGCCTGGAGCTTGCTGATTGGCTAAGCTGGCTGGCCAGGAAACCCCAGGGATGCACCTTATCTCTGCCTCCCGGGTATCAGGGTTACAGGCTCACACCTACCGTTCAGCTTCTTATGTGACTCATGCTTGTGTGCCAAGCCTTTTACCAGCTAGTCAACATCCGGGCTCCTGTGCTCTCTGCTACTTCTGGCTTCAACTTTCCATGTCTAATATTAGTTCTAGTAATTCTCATGTCACAAGAATAACAGGAATCCTTTCGCCCTTAAATAGTAGCCGTAACTTCTACTTATCATTTGTTTTACACACTCTCATTAAAACCTTAATCTCTTGACCAATGGCTCATGGACCCATACAACGTTTCTTTTTTAGAAGACTGGGCTTTTGCGTGTTTTTTTTTTTTTTTTTTTTGCCCCTACAAAAGCAGCCTGATTTCATACAAATTGAAAAGACCTTCGCACTGCCTTTGTCTCAAGTGAAAAATGAGCCCCATTTGATGGCTGACCTTCTGAACAACTGCTGCTTCCGCAGAAATGCACCGGCCCTGTCGGCCCACAGCTGTTGCCTTCTAAGAATCATTACTTGGGTGCTCAAGGGAAAACTCGTACAACTGGTGAGGCCCACTTGATGGAACTCTCGAAAACACAATAAAACAAAACGGATGTCTGTAAACCGTGAGGGAGGGCTTTGATTAGCAGCAAAGATGAGTGCTTTTGTCCCAGAGTCAGGATGAGTGGTGTCAGCATTTGAGGAAATTGGCTGTTAACATTCTCGATTACAGGGAGATGTTGCTTTCCATGGCCTTGTCTCAGAATGGATACAAGTGAAAATTTCAAAACTAGTGAAGTTTACAAAAAAAAAAAAAAAGAGTAGCAGAGATTATGCAGGACATTGGAGCAGATGAGCTAGGGGCTCTTGTCTGTCTTAGTGACTCTCCTCACCATTAATCCAATCAAACTCATGCTCAAGGCAGCCGTTGTGTGGTCTCGTGTGGAATGTCTAGGGACAGAGGACAAGAATCTGTTTCCTGACTCTTGTGTCCTTGGCTGTGACCTGACAAAGACCCTTATTTCTCATCCTGGGTCTTTGCCAGGTACTTCTCTGCTGCCCAGACCACCAAGGTCAGGGGTATTGTTTATTTCTGTTAAAGGCAGAACATCTAGAGTTTGCTAGAACAGGGAGGCAGCTCCATTGACAGTCCCCAATGTCTTGCTTTCCGATGCTCCAATCATATTGCCGTGGTCACCTCGGGAAGTTTGAGCCAATGCTTTCTATTTGGTTGCGTTGAGAAATTTGACCCGGGTTCTGGTAGTCTGAAATGAATCTCGGGCCTCTTGGGTCCCATCCTTAGAGGGTATGTCTTTGAATACACTCTTCTCTCTTCCTCCCAGCGTTTCTCTTTTTCCCTGGTGGCCTGTTCAGGTGCTGTGTGAGGATTTGTCTTATTATTCAGCCTCGAAGAGGATGAATATGATCAGAGAATTCAAATATTAAATTGCAGGTTCTTTGGCGAGCAGCCCCTGTAGATAAGCATAGGAGAAAATGTAATTAAAACCAATTAACATGAAATTGGAGTTTCTGGTCATTAATTGTGCACGGTCTGATTTAAGTCGCTGGAGCAACTTGGGTTTTGCAGAAACGATTAGATCTGTGGGTGAAGGGCAAAGCATACCTTTGTCTTTGCAGGTGACTTTGCTTGGAAAATCTGTGCAAGTCGCATTTCAAATTAGGAGTCAGATGGCGGTAACAGAGCTCTTGATGGAGTCATTTAGAGCCTTCGCCCTTCAAGAGCACAGCACCCAGCGCTTTTCAGGCACCCAGCATTTTCTACCTTCCTGGAAACAACGTTTCTTTTTTCCTTCTGATGGCATCAATGGGCACTGTAAAGGATTCCTAATAATACTGAAACTTTTCCCAAAGAGCTACTTCGTCCCTTTGGGCTGGGTGGCAACTGGCAGTAACACCTGTTCTGATTGGCCGGTTGAGAAGCAGCTTTGCTCTGATTGGTTAGTTACAAAGTCATTGGTACAGAAGAGGTTCTCGGGAGGCATTGGGTCCCTCTTAGCTGCGCCCACTCCTGTGACCATAGAAGCCTGTCTCAGCATCTTGCCTGGGTTCTGCATCTCATGGGGTTGTAGGATGCAGCTTCATGAAATCTCCCGAGAGGAACCGAACACTGGCCATAGCTCCCCCTCCCCATGAGATAACTCTGTGGGGAGGATTGTCCACTAGCTCCTATGCTGTCTGGGGACAAAGAAATAGGAGGTGGCTGTGGCTGTCTTTCAGACCAGGTCCCCATGGGAGTTTACCTGGCTTGCTCTAGCCACTCTCAAGCGCAGCACGGGCTGCCTGTCCTGAGGCCGGGTGCAGGTGCAAGGCTTCCCAGCCTCCCCTGGCTCAGGATGGAGACGGGGAAGGGATAGTAGGGGCTTGAGAGCCGTCCATTAGCCCTGAACTTATTGGGGGGTGGGATGGGATGGGTAGTGGGCTTGAACAGAAAGATACATTTGCTGTTTTTAAAAGAAAGAAGAAAGCCCTGTATATCCCAAGTCCTGTAGCTGTGGACATTAAGGCTTAGGGACGAATATTTATTATTATTATTATTATTATTATTATTACTATTAATAATAATAATTAACTTAGGAGCTATAGTCTACAACATATTTGCCCATGAAAGGTTGGAAAAATAAATACCATTTGTATTAGTTTTTGATGTATATTTTTTCCTTTTGTAATACCAGGATTGAACTAGGGCCTTAGGCATTTTTTGGAAGAGTGTTCTGCCTGTGAGGCATATTCCCAGTCCTCTTTTTACCTTTTATTTTGAAATATGGTCTCACTAAGTTGATCAGACTGTCCTTGAACCTAAAACCTTGTTGTTCCAGCCTTTCCAAGACCTGGGACTAAAAGCTCACATCACAAAGCCTCACTGTAATATATTTCTTGATGGATACGCCCTGCTACATTTTATACCACAAGAAATGAAATTACTAAGTGTAAAAGTCCTTGCCACACCTTTCATTAATAGATCCGTGTGACATCAAAATTAATATTTAACCAGTAAAGGCCAGGAGAAAATAGACCACGTTAAAAGATGGCTCTTCTGGAGGCAGGGGGACTGCCGGAGGTCTTTATTTTGATGTTTTGCTTGTTGTTGTTTTTCCTGGCTTTTGCTAATGTCATTTATCATCGCATGTTACATTTGCAATCAGGAGATACTTCACTGTTCCTGTCTGTAACATCGGCACTCTTCATTTTTAAGTTCAGTGGAAAAGAGTGGTCAATTTAGAGATTAAAATGGACTCCAGCCATAAGGGACCCGTTAAGTCTTTTAAATAAATTATCCTCAGGCTTGGAGCCAAGCACAGAGCAGTGGGGGTTAAAAGCAGCCCAGGGGCATTTAGACACCAAGTTCACCCGATAATGGAGGGCTGTGGATTTCTCGTTCACTTGGCAGTGCCGTGCCTTCTGCCCAACGGCATGGGACGGCTGCCGAGCAGCGAGAACCCTTCCCATCCGCACTGCATGGCCTTCAAATGACCTTCAAGGGTCCATTTAAGGTGACTCTGCCCCCTGCTTTATGTCACCTCCCCTAATTTTATATTTATGCTCGTCTTGGATTTTTGCTAAGGTTTTCATTTTCTCAGACATGATTTCTCATCACCAAGGCTTCTGCAGAGGCCAGCATTCCTACGTGGCCTTGCATAGTCCCTGGCACAGCCATTGGCGATCACCAAAGCTTCTGCGAAGGCCACAGTTCCTACATAGCACAGCCTTGCATAGCACCTGGCAAAGCCA